>CATIWF010019114.1:0-10877 GCA_949630135.1 Balakata baccata | reverse complement strand
TAAAATTAAAAAAAGTTTTCAGTGTAGGCAAAAATGTAAAAAGATACCAATTTTTTGATATTTTTGTAAAATTTTCATAATTAAATGGATTAATAAACGACAAGCAATCTAACCCATTTAAACTCAATTCATACTCATCCTAACACACCCCTATATGTGATCTGCCAAATGTACCCATAAAAAAAAAAAAAAAATTCCTCTCTCCAAAAAGTTTTCATCAAATAATTTAATGTTCTTATATTTTTTGATAAATTTTGTAAATGTTCTTTTTATTTTTTTTTATCATGTTTAATTCGTTGTAAACGTTGAGCTAGCTCCCATTAGTTAATTTTTTTTAATATATATAATTGAATTACAGCTAAGGACATTTTTAACATCTTTATTTTCTCTTTTATCTATGAAATTTTATATTATTCAACAGTTTTTCTATATTCTTTTTTATTTATTTCACTTTTTAAAATTTACATTTTTCATTATCAGATTTAAGAGTCATAAAGAGCTCCTAAACAACATTTTATTATTTCTTTTTCCCATCTTTTATTCTTTTCTTTCTTTTCTTTTCTTTTCTTTTTATTCTTTCTCTTCATGTTTTTTTAAGATAATTTTATCAATAAAAAATTAAAACAGGAAATGAGATAAAGAGTATTGTTAGAGCACATATAATTTTCAAGACAAATTAAAATAAAAAATAATTTTTTTATAATATAATAAAAAATAAAATAAAAAATATTATTAAAAATACTATAAACACCAATAAAAATGGACCACAACATATATCAATTGTATCCGCACTAAAAATTAAGGCTGTCGACATTAATGTAGACAGATAGGTATAGGTTGGCAAAGCTTTGCATACACGGTGACCAGTGAGTTAGATAATATTTCAACCACATACTCCAAAATTAACTGCAACAGATTAAGCGTTTTAATTAAGTGGGTTCTATTTTCCTTTTTGTTGGTCAAAATTTTTTATTTTCCTACTCTATTTAAATAACAATAATATTATATAATCCAATTTATTTTTTTATTATTTTATTTTATAAATATTAATATTTTAATATTTTTAATTTAAATTAAATAATAAAAATATATAAACCGATAAAATATAAATATTTCAGTATGTATAAAATAAAAATTAGAACAGCAGCAATTTTCTTACATAAATATGAATAGTTGGCTGAGATTATCAATATAAAGAAATTGTGTTTGTTTTTTTCGTTAGTTTCGACTCTTTCAAGGAAACAAGTACGATGCATCCTAGGTCATGATTTCCTGCTGTTGTTGAATATTTTATATGCAAACTAATGCAATACACGACTTGTGTAGAACTTCGAATTAATAATTTTGACTCAGAACAATAATTATTTTATTTATTGTATTAATATTGAGTGCAAATAAAAAAAATGTAATTTAAAAAAAAAAAAACAGATTTTCCATTTCTTTTGGCTGCCACCGTGTCCGCACCTCTCTCTCCTATTTTAAGTCCCCCCCCCCCCCCTCTCTCTCTCTCCCGAACCTCGATTTTTTTCCAAAATTAAAACCAAAAAAAAAAAAACCTAAAAAACAAACAAACGCACGCAGCCCTGGACCACTAAACGGTAAAACGCAACTACTGTAGCCAGGGCGATGCTCCTCCTGTAATTTGTAAACCCCTTCCTCCTCCGCCGTGTCTTCCGTCGTCTTCCTTGAATGGCTAACGTAATCCAAACCCTCACGTACTACCTAGCAGAGCATCCATCTATCGTCACTTTCCGGTGGAGCCACAGCCAATCATGGGGCTCCACCTGGTCATTCCTCTTCTCCTCTGTGGCTTTCTACCTCCTTTTTTGCTCTTTCGTCCATATTTTCTTAGCCCTTGTCCTCCGCCGTGGCCGTACAGTTCCTCTAGGTCCAATCCCCGCCGTCCACAGCCTCTCCATGGCTTTAATATCCGCCACAATATTCGCCGGCATTCTCCTCTCAACCGCCTCCGAGATCCGAGAGACCCGGTGGTTCTGGCGGCGATCGAAGACTCCGTTCCAGTGGCTTCTCTGTTTCCCTCTCGGCACCCGCCCTTCCGGTCGGGTTTTCTTCTGGTCATACATGTACTATCTCTCTCGATTCCTCCACATGTTCCGCACATTCTTCACCATCTTAAGGCTGCGAAAATTGGTTTATTATCATCTTTTTAACAACGCAATACAGACATTTATGTCCTTCTTATGGCTTGAATTTTCCCAATCTTTTCAAGTAATTGCGATCCTATTAGCTACTCTGATTTACTCTGTGGTGTATGGGTATAGATTCTGGACAGCAATTGGATTGCCCAGCGCTTGTTTCCCCTTCGTTATCAATTGCCAGATTGTGTTATTAGGTTGCAATCTTGCTTGCCATGTGGGTGTGCTTTTGCTTCATTTTTTGAAAGGAGGGTGCAATGGAATTGGAGCCTGGCTTTTCAATTCAGTGCTTAATGGCGCTATCATGCTACTTTTCTTGAATTTTTATGTCAAGATGCATTTGGAGAAGAAGAAGATGAAGAAGAAGAAGGCACTGCAGCAGCAAGATGGGTATTCAGTGATTAAAGAGGAAGAGATGAAGAAACTCAAATGAGAAGATTGAATTTTGGGTTAGATCGATGGATCTAATTCTATAATTTTTAGATTATGTATAGCTGCATTTTCTATATAGGTAAAAGTGTGTTTAATGATGTTTGGATTTAGATTAGGAACAGAGTGATAGGATAAGTGTTTATAGAGCTTGTTGAGTTTAGAAAATGGTTAATTTTGAATAAATAATGTCAAATGTATTTTTGTGTAATTTGTTTTGCATGTATACATTATGCATAGATGAGTTTAAATTCAAAATAATTGTGTGTTCATAGTAGTGCATAACTAATATTGTTCCTCATTGGTGATAATTAAAAGTCATTATTGATTAAAGAAGTTTTGTATATTACTAATTAAGGATGACTTGACTTGATTGGTATTTGGATTAATATCACTTCATTATTATTTTCATTAAAATCACTTTTAGCAATTCTCAACAATTCTCTCACTGAATTACTTACGTAGACAACGATATCACTACAATTTCCTAAAATTACTAATATGGCATTTACGTGGATAATGATATGATATTATATTTCAGTAATTCAGTGTCACGACATTAGCAATCCGGTAATAAAATTGTCGTAAGTGATTTTTATGAGGAAAAAAATAAAGTTTAGTCATTTTTATGGAAAACAATTAAAAAAGTTATTTTTGTGCAAATTATCAAAAGTATAATAACTATCGGTTAAATTAACCCTTGATATTTTAAATTGTGAAAATTAAAAAAGTTTCGAGTTTGAATATTCTCGCTAGAGAAAAACTATCTTTATTGTGTAGTTTATGATACAATGAACTTCTAATGAACAAAAAAACAAAAAGAAATGTTATATATTACTTTTTCCATTCTATTTTAATTATCGCTCTAGGTGATCTCATTATGTTTAAAAAATCATTAATTAGCCTTAAATTTGGAAAAAAAATTAGTAGTTAAGACTAAACTACCTTTAGTTTCGAAAGACTTAAAATTATTAGAAAGACAAAGAATAACAAGTGTATAGATATTTAGTGTAAATTTAAATAAATCACTTTAAAATTCTAAGTAACATTAAAAGTAAAATTAAAAAAGAAAAATTTAAATTTCTATGGTTATATAAAAATAATAGATAAATAAAATTTAAAATTTTTTTTAAAATGACAGATTAGCGATGGAAAAATATGTCGCTAAAAGATCAAAAACCCGTTGCTAAATGTATTTAGCGATGGATAATTGTCATCGAAAATGATCCTCACAAAAACAATAGGTTGAGACTAAATAGCGACGGAAATTTCGGTCGCAAATATAGGCGTCCAAATCTCTCATATAATTTAGCGATCGATTTTATCCGTCGCTAATTCCGTTGTTGAGTTATTTTTAATTTTTTATTATTTTCAAAACTTGGTACCGTTAATATCAAATTAATTGTTTTATTAAATTTTATTTAATATTTAATATTTTAAATAAAAAATAAAACTTTTAAAATTTGAAATTGAAATCTAATATAATAAATTGAAATCCAAATCCATAATAAATATAAAATATTATTCAAATCAGGAATTTTGAAACATTTAAAGGAAAAAATAGAATAAAGTACTAATTGCGATCCTGATGTTACTAGACCTGTTGCTGCTGTTGTGTTGTACAAGAGGAAAATGTGTCTTGACTTAGAAACTCTGTAAGAGTCTCTCTAATAAGATGTTGGACCTCTGTTTGGAGGACCACCCTTTTCTCCTCCAACATTGACTGCATTTAATGCTATATATTCTCCATAACTTGTGTCTCGATAGGACTAGGGTGTCAGAAGCCTGAGACCTGGCTGTGAAAATGAAGGATGAGGCATGACTAAAGAAAGTCGGTGCCTTAGAACCTATGCCTTATATTATATGCTTCTTCTCTCCTCTTGCAGCCTGCAGGAATAACTCAATGGTGTCTGGCTCAGCTGCCTCTGTAGATCTCTCAGCTAGCTGGGAAGCACATTCCAAAAGGGAATGGTGGCGGTCTTATTATTATTAGGAAACAATACATATAAAAAAACAAGATCATTTGAGGACAAGAAGAAAACATATAAAAAAAATTTGCAGTTTGAGTCTTACAACAACATTCTGAGATAGCTTATCAATGTACTGACGGCCTTCAGGTATTTGTCTGGTGTGTGTGGCCTCAAACAACTCAACAGGGTCGGACTCCCAACCTAACTCACGCTCCTGAAATAATTTTTATAAATTGTAGCATATATAATAGATAACATGCTAATACATATGAATATTCAAATCAAAAAGTTATAGTTAGAAGCCAAATTATCATCTTCTTAGCTCGCTCAACCATGGAAATTGATCCTACTGTATAGAGTGACTTACATGATCCCTCACCCCCAGTCTCTGCATCGATTCCTAGATGCAATAGAACTCTTCCTCCTAAAATGCTCTGTGAACCAATAGGCCATTCAGCTATTCCAAATAACCTCTCTAACTCTATTTGGTCTCTAACCCTTCTGCCTCCACTTATATAATTTGTCTCCATATCGCTTGCCAGCCTAGGTATACCATCTCTCATAAATCACTCGATCTAGATGAGGATCTCAGTGCCACACTTTCTGTAGTTTAAGAAAAACTTAGTTAATTTCTTAGTGAAAATCCGGCAGAATTTCAGTTGAAAAATGAAGATCCAGATCCTATAAGAGGTCTCTAAAACCCCTGTTTAGAAAAAACATCACAATGCACCGAATAGTTTTTATATATCATAACAATCAACTCATCAAACCCCACAACAGAAAGCAATAATATCATGAGGCACACTTTTCCAATCATGTCCATTTTCATGAAAATTAAGCAAAAAACTATTGCTCATAGTGGATGAAGTAACGTATGACTGAATGAATTGACCGCTGCAATTAATAAGAAACCATAAAATATATTAAGAATTGAAATGAACCCCTAATATGCTATAACAATTCGATGAAATGTACCTTGCTGGATCGTAATCTAGGCGGTGGTGACTATAACCTATAGTAGAATTGATAGGTGCTGATGATGATCCTGTATAGACATGTGAAGAAATTTCCGGACTTATAAGAGGTGAATTAGGCGATGACTCTAGCAACGTCAGTAGGGATGGGGATGGTGGTTGTGGTGGTCATGGTCATGATCTATGGCCTCTCGATCCAGCTGGTGGTCTACCTCCCGAATGCCCACCTCATGATGAACTGTCTCTACTCTCACCTTTGGATCCTTTAGCCATCTACAGAATTTTGCAAAGTGAAACACAATATAGTAAAACATACTATTCCTTTGCAATAATGTGATATAATTTAGTTTACACATTAACAAAATGGCAATATATACATTTTAATGCAAATACAGTTCAATATATTTGAAACTAATTCAGCTAAGAACCAACAAGAATATCAAATTGCTTTACATAATACCAACTATCACTATCAGTGACATCTAGTTTCACTTCCTCCTTATCAGTGTCATCATCATCATCTGATTCTATTTCTTCTTCTTGCTCTTCTTCATGATCATTATAATCTATTAGTTCTATGTGCCCACCATTTGGATTGATTAAATTATCAGATTCATCATCACCTTCCACTATTATATAATGATCCTCAATGTAATCTTCTTGAAAAATTGATATTGTACGAGCAATTGTATTAGATGTTGTTGGATTAGGTATGTCATATTCAGCTCGTGCTTTTATATTACAAATAGCAAACCAATTAGCTTTGTCATGTTTAAGATTGGGATACTGACAATAATACACCTGGCAAGCCTGAATTGCAAGAATAAATGGCTCATACCTATTGAATCAACGTCTTTGATTATCCTCGACCAACTTGTATTGTGGATGAACTTTTATTCCCAAATTGGGTGTAGGATCAAACCATTCACACTTGAATAATACCGTTCGTTTTATCGATAAAGCAGGATACTCCACCTCTATAACTTCAATCAACTTCCCATAATAATCACTTTCATATTCACTATAGTTCGACCCTTTGATGCAAACACCATTATTCATTGTTGATTTGTTAAAGCCGTCACTTTCAATGTCAAATTTAAAGCCATTGACAAAGTAACCACGATATGATGTAATTTTAAGCAACATACCTTTTGCCAAGTCTTTTAGGAATTGATTATGAATGTTGTTCATGGGATTGTATGCCTATTTCAAAACAAAGTTAATTTCATGAAACAAGTTTAATTTCACGAAACAAATGTAAGTTCAACAAACTTACATAATTGTTAAACTAATATGGGAACTCAGTTTCAAGTTTCTCATCAATGTTTGTCCTTGTGATGTTCGGTTTAAGCAATTGCAAATGTTCAATATATATACTAGATTCACATAATAAATTATAATCAGTCACTTATATATGAAACATTCATGCTAATATGGTATGAGGCTTACCTTATGAAAGGTTGTACTTCATTACAATTCAACAAAATATAGGCTTGGGTAGCAACATGTTCCTCTTGCATCATCCATTGTGGTTTTTCCTTTCCAAATGGTCGACCTGGGTGTATGAATATTGATAGAATTCCTTCATAATTTACATTTTTTTATCACCAATGCCTTCATCATTGTATGACACTCTGCGATGCCTTGTAGTAACATGATCCTCAAAGTAATAAGAACAAAATAATGATATTTCATCAACTAAATAAGCATTACAAATTGAACCTTCAACCCTTGCTTTATTCCACACATTATTCTTCAACCGGCAAGGTATCTCTCAAAAGGATACATCCAACAATATTGCACTAGACCAACGATCCTCGCTTCATAAGGTAAGTGTACTGAAAGATGTTCTATGGAGTAAAAAAAGCTAGGAGGAAATATACGCTTCAGCTTACAAATGATAACAAGTATCTCTTCCTTAAGTCGGGCCATATCTTCATTCATTATAACCGTGGATATGAGATCCTTAAAGAAAAGACTTATTTCAGTTAATGTTTTCCACACATTTCATAGCAATAATTCACGAAAAGCAATGGGGAGTAATCTCTGCATGAAAACATAACAGTCATGACTTTTCATACCAAATAACTTCATTTTTTGCATGTCAACGCATCTTCCCATATTTGATGCATAACCATAAGGAAATCTAAGATTTTTCAACCAATCACATAATGCTACTTTAGACAGTTTATCCAAGTTGCAACATACTTTTGGATATCTCCAAATTATTGGATCTTTTTCCAATTCAGGGCGCTTACAATAATCATGTAACTCCCGCCTCGATTTGACCGTATCTTTTGTTTTTCCAGTAACTTCCATCACAGTGTTGAATAAGTTATCAAACACATTTTTTTTCTATATGCATAACATCTAAGTTATGCCTTATAAGATTTGTACTCCAATAAGGCAAATTCCAAAATATGCTTCTTTTCCTCCATCCGCAAGTCTTAAATATTTAACCAATAGTTTCATTAGCACCTGAATCGGCAACCTTTTTCAACCCCAAATGCTTTATCTCTTCTAAATTGTCAACACTAGTTCGTATTAGGGGAGCTTCTACCGTAACTATTTTATTCATCTTGAATGCAGTTTTATTTATGTGAAACTGATGATTTTGAGGCAAAAACTTTTGATGATTATCAAACTATGACTGTTGTTTGCTCTTTTTCAAAGTGAAAGCATCTGTCAAATTGATGCAATATGGACAAGCTAACCTTCCTGATGTACTCCAACCTAACAACATTGCATATGCTGGGAAATCACTAATTGTCCACATCAAAGCTGCATACATCTGAGAATTTTGTTTCGATGATATATCATAAGTGTTCATACATTTATCCCATAATTGCCTCAATTCTGCAATCAATGGGTATAAATACACATCTAGCTTGTCCTTCGGATTTTTGAAACCGGTACTAACACTGTTAAGAACATATAAGCACCTTTCATGCATAACCATGGTGGAAGATTGTATGGAGTTAGTATTACTGGCCATAAAGAATACTGCTGCCCTGATTGACCAAATGGTTGAAACCCATTCGTACAGAGGCCTAACCTGACATTCCTACTTTCAGCACCAAATTCTGGATATGTGTCATTAAAATGAATCCATGCAGGAGAATCTAATGGATGACATATGACACCTTCTTCAATTTCATGCTCAGCATGCCACTGTATTTCCTTTATTGTTGCATTTGATGCATATAACCCCTGAAGGCGAGGACTCAGACGAAAGTAGTACATCTTCTTATAAGGGGTAACCTTTTTGCTTCCTCTACGTAGCCTTTTGTATTGTGGAAATCCACATAACTTACAATTAGTCAAATAACTATCTTTTCCCCAATAAATCATACACACATTGTTACAGTAGTGGATCTTTTCAACTGGTAAACCCATACCCTGCACACATTTATTCGTTTTATAGAAATTGTTTGGCACCAAACTACCATCAAATGCAATTTCTTTCATCAATCGCACCACTTCATCAAAATTTGCTTCTGACATATGGTACTTAGACTTTAAATGCATCAACTAAGCAACAAGTGATAACTGTGAATAATTCTCACACCCAGGATACAAGTCCTCATCCGCTGCCTTTAGCATATCATAAAATTTTTGTGCCCCCAAAATTTAGCATTTCTTCCATACCAGCATGATTAAATGAAGGACCAACTACATCAAATACCATTGATTGGCATGGATTTGACGTTTGACCGTAATCAAATGTTATATAATTGTATTCGTTATGAATCAGGCCACTACTTGATTGCAATTGTTTCCTGTGTAATGTCCAATCATAATAGTTCGGCACAAATCCATTCCTATACAGATGCAATCTTACTGTTGATTCATCATGGAACATTCGGTTCTGACACTGTCTTTTCTTGCAATGACATCTAATTATGTCACTATCCATCAATTCAAGATGACTCTTACCAATTGAATGAACTTGCTAACACCAGTAATAAAATCAGGGTTCAACAAGCTAACTACAAGCCTTTTATCCATCCATTGACGATCTAGTCTAATTCTGTTTATTTAAAATGAACAACCCCATTTACTTATGTTCAATATTTTCTTAATATAAATTAATCAAATATATTATTATTATCATTATTATTATTATTATTATTATTATTATTAATCATTTAACTCCTGCCTCGTTTAAGCAATTGCAAATATTCAATATATTTCCAATTATTAATGGTGTTTGTTAATAAGTTTATTCTAGTTCAATTCTCTCTAAAACAGTGTTTGTTCTACCTAATTAAGAATTGCATCATGAGCTTGAACCTCCATTGCCATCCATCTTAACTTGTTATGGTATAATAAATTATATCATATAGATACTGTATAAAACTGATATAGGGGCAAATAAAATAGATGAGTATACTATATCTTATGACTTGTGTAAAGCGGTTTAATGAAGGTAAGGACTTACTGAATACAAAAGTCTTTCAATCAATAATTTGCAATTTCTTGTTGAAAAATAAATCGATACCTTCCTAAAGCTCCTCTAGAACTTGTCCGTGCTTATCCAACACAATTTTCGTACCAATTTGCTTCCTTTAGAACCACAAAAAATTTATTAAGGTACAAGTATACAAGCGCTTGTCATATGAGATAAGAAGTTATCCTATTTAACTATACATATATTTCATGCTACTTTAGGAAAAAATACAATACGAAGTCTCTTAAGGAACCATCACTCGAGCATAATATCTAGACCTCATATCAAAGATTCAGAATAAGATGAGCATTTCATAAGTGAGCCCCTAAAATTCATGAACAATTTATACTATCTAACACTTAGTCCATCATCATCTAGTATTAAAAATAAATTTGATTGAGTTAATATATATAGAATGAGAAAGTAGAAGTTTAGGAGGGCAATGAGTGGTGGGGCATATGAAAGCTTCCACGTATGTCAAAATATCAAGAAACAATTGAACTTCAAAAGGAATTCTTAATTAGCCTGAACTTCCGAAATATGGACCAAACAAAGTAATTAAGCTCCTAGACCTACCTTTTAATTTGACCTTTTGTGCATATATATTGGGTTGAAAGATAATTTATAAGAAAACGCACTTCAAGTTTTTAAAGTTTTAAGAGATATAAATTGGTTATTACAATTCAATGAATGCTTAGGGTTCAAACAATCAACTTTTACACCACCAAATAACATACATATTAAATGCATGCCAAAAAGTATGACTGTAATCATTATTTTTCTTGCACAAATTAGATTTTCATGGACCAATTTAAATTATACTCTATTACTGTCGAAGAACAATGCTAGACTGGTTTAGGGTCTAACTAAATATATTATCCATGATCATTTGAATCAG
>CATIWF010019107.1:0-43156 GCA_949630135.1 Balakata baccata | reverse complement strand
ATATATATATATATATATTTATGTGATTTAATTTAAATGAGATTTAAATTATATATATAAATTTTTATATGGTTGATTTTTTCAAGTTGTTGAAAAAATTCAACTTTATCTATAAAATCCATTTTTGGATTTGATGAGTATAAAAGTATACTCACAAAATATATATAGATATATTTATTCCAAAATTAATTAAATTTAAACATTATATAATATGATTATATAATGAGCTTATATTTGTTTATGAAACATAAAGTGCATGCTAAATAGGGATAGTATGCATTTTATTCAATCAAATATCATATGTATGTTTATAGATCCATGACCATCTGAAGACAAATGTAATCACTTTTTATGATTATATAAGATATGACATAAAAAAGACTAATGTGCAAAATTGAATTATGTAATAATTTAAAGATAAATTTACAGATTTACAGCTTTGTGGATGTTGGTAAATTTTTAATCTGGTTAATGAGCAAAGTGAGACCTTTAAAATTAAGATAAAAGACCAAATAATCTTTACAAAGATAATGAATCCAATGAAGATGTAAGATGTCTACATAGAGACTCTCCATGAGAGCATTAATATGCAAGTTGTTGTATATTAATGATAAAGTCAAATAATGTATTTGACTTATAAAATGGATGGGCATCTAGTGTTGCAAGAATATCATTTTGTGAAGTTGAGTGGCACTAGATTGAGTCCATTTGTTTTACTGATCTGGTGGATATGATTCATCTAATATGTTAGCCTAAGAATGTCATTTTGTGAAGCTGAGAGTTAGTGTATTAGGAGCCAGTTAAAAGGAAATAAATTAGGTTTATAATTGTTGTATTTGGCAAAGAGTTGTCATCTCATTAATATATTACTATTCCAAGAATGCCACTATGAGAAGATGATGAATATTAATTAGAGTATTATTGAGATTCAATTTACTCACTATAAGTTCACCCCAACGAAACTTCTGTTTCCTACAAGGGAAGTGTAGGATGTGCCAAATTAGTGGGAGAAACCATTATGATTATATGTCCAAATCATTTTGGTTTAATTGGTTTGACCATTAATATATAAATAAACTGATATATTTTATACTTTCTGCAGTTATTTTTCTCTAATAATATGGCTACACCATCACCATTTCAATTACATTTAGACCGTAATAGGCTCACCGGGCCTAATTACGTGAACTGGTTAAGGAACCTTAAACTGGTGCTTATCCAGCAACGCTTGTGGGATGTTGCTAGTAAGCCAAAACCTGTAGCGTCTGCCGCTAATGCAAGTGAGGCTGAAAAACAACATTTCACATATTGGGTTGATAAGAACACCCAAGCAAAGTGCTATATACTTGCTTCTATGGAAAATAAGCTGCAAAAGCAATATGAAAATATAGAAGCTTGTGATGACATTTTGGAATTAGTAAAGGAAAGTTATAGCGAGACTAGTAGGACTACCCGCTTTAACTATTCCAATAAACTATTACAAATGAAAATGAAGGACGGCCAAGTTGTTAGTGAGATGATAAGACTTATTTATTACCTTGAAGATCTCAATTTCTTCATGGATGCAGAGCTTAAGACAAACCGTATCTTATCATCACTTCTACGTTCCTATGGAAGTTTCATTTCTAACTTCCATTTGAACAATGTGGAATGCACTTTGCAAGAGCTACAACAGAATTTGGTATATCACCAAAATACTGTGATAAATCCCCAGAAGAAAAAGGCAAAAGTATTAGTGGCAGTTTTTTCTTCTTATTTAAAGAAAAGGAAGAAAAAGACTACTATAGGAAAGATTTCCACTCCCTCTTCTTTGCATCCTAAAAAAGGTAAGGGGAATGTAAAAGGCCAGCTTAAGTCAAAGGTTGACAAAGGAACATGTTTCCATTGTCAAAAGGATGGTTATTGGAAGAGAAATTGCCCAGTTTATCTAAAAAGTTTAGAGAAGACCAGAGACAAAACGATTATAGGTCCTTCAGGTATTTCTCATCCTTTGAATTTAAATGTTGATTAAAATTATTATCATTCTTTTAACTCATCATATGTTTGGGTCTTAGATAATGGAGCAACTGCTCATATATATTCTTTTATGCAGGATCTAAGACATAAGAAGTTGTTATATGATAGGGAGATAAAACCTAATCTTAGTAATGGAGCAAGAGTTGCTATCGAGTAAGTAGGAGATATTTCCATTTTATTAAACCATAATGTAATCTTATTATCGGATGTTTTGTATATTCATAATACCTATAAGAATATTATTTCTATATCCGCTTTGACAAACAATAATTATGAATTTTTATTTTGCAAAGATGTGTGTTACATTTATTTTAATAATAATCTTATTGGCATTGGGACTAAACATCATGGCTTATATTATTTATATTGTGATAAGTCTAATAAGATAAATAATAAAGAGTTATTATTAAGCAACATACATAACAATTCTAATCAAACTAAGTATAATGATTCAAGTATGATACGGGTTTGGCACTTAAGATTTGGTCATATTTCTAATGCAAGGATCCACAAGTTGGTAGACATCTGAATTCTAAAAGGTTTAGATTCTCAGTCTACTGATTCTATTTGTGAATCATGTCTGCAAGAAAAAATGACTAGAGGTTCATTTGCTGGTCAAATGATATGTGTTGAGAACCTTCTTGAATTAACTTATACTGATGTTTGTGGACCATTTAAGGAAATGGCTCGAGGAGGTTATCGATTCTTTGTTACCTTTATAGACGATAAGTCTAGATATGAGTATTTGTATTTATTGAAATACAAATATGAAGTCTTTGAAAAGTTCAAAGAGTATAAGGCCGAAGTTGAAAATATATTAGGAAAGAATATTATAGCACTTCGATCAGATCGAGGTGGTAAATATTCAAGTACTGAATTTAATGATTATCTCAAAGAAAATGGAATTGTCATACAATTTACTCTACCAGGCACACCTCAACTAAATGGTGTGAGTGAAAGGAGAAATCGTACTTTGTTGGACATGGTACATAGTATGATAAGTTATACTGACTTACCTATTTTTTTTAGGGATATGCTTTGGAAATAGCTTCATACATTCTTAACAGAGTTCCTTCTAAATCTATGAATACTACTTCATATGAGATATGAACTAGTAAAACTCCTATATTATCTCATTTTAAGATATGGAATTGTTTTGTCTACATTGAAAGGCAAAACACAGATAAGTTAGAGGAACGGTCGACTAAAAGCCGATTTATTGGATATGCTGCTACTAGAAATAATTTATGATATTAATTCTATCTACTTGACTAACAAATTGTTGTTGTGAGTAGAGATGTCGTTTTTCTTAAGAAAGAGTTTCTTAATGAAGGAGACAAAGGCAGATATTATTTTTTTTATGAAGAGTTATCTGAAAAATAAATCCAAATAGCTGAACCAATAGAGATTGGTAAGCCAATTGAGCCTAACATGACAAAGGATATCACTTCAGCTCCTAGGAGGTCTGAAAGAGCTTCACATCCTCCTAGATGGTATGGATTTACTATTGAACATGACCAAAAGTTGTTCATATTTGATAGTAATGATCAACCAAAAGATCCTGTCACTTATGAGGAGGCAATATCTGACATTGATACTCTTAAATGGCAAGAAGCAATGCAAGCTGAGATAGATTCTATGTACCAGAATCAAGTTTGGGAACTTATAGACCCACGTGAAGGAATTGTTCCAATAGGTTGTAAATGGGTTTATAAGCGTAAACTAGATTCTGAAGGAAATGTTGATACTTATAAAGCTAGACTTGTAGCGAAAGGGTATCGCCAACGAGAAGGAATTGACTATAAAGAGACATTTTCTCCTGTAGCCATGCTTAAAAGTATTAGAATACTCTTAGCTATTGCAGCACACTATAATTATGAGATATGACAGATGGATGTTAAAACTGCTTTTCTCAATGGATTTCTTGAAGAAGAAATTTATATGAAACAACATAAAGGATTTGATTCTAAAGATAGTTCCAAAGTGTGCAAACCTAAGAGATCTATTTATAGTCATAAGCAAGCTTCAAGGAGCTGGAACAAGCATTTTGATAAAGCCATAAAGAGTTATGACTTTATTCAAAATCCAAATGAGGCTTGTGTATACAGGAAAGTAAGTGGGAGCAAGATTGCTTTCTTAGTCTTGTATGTTGATGATATTCTAATCATGGGTAATGATGTTAGTTTTTTAACTGACATAAAGGTTTGGTTATCATCCACCTTCTCCATGAAAGACTTAGGAGAAACAACCTACATTCTAGGTATTAAGCTGTATAGAGATAGCGCTAAGAGAATGTTAGGGCTGTCCCAAGCCCTCTATTTGGAAAAGATCCTAAAAAGATTTGGGATGGAAAATTTCAAAAGAGGATTAATACCTGTGAGGCATGGAGTGCATCTTTCTAAGGAGTTGAGTCCAAAAACTCCTGAAAAAAAGCATGAATGGCTGGCATACCGTATACTTCAGCTATATGCAGTCTAATGTATGCTATGTTGTGTACTAGACCAGACATAGCCTTTGCTGTTAGCTTGACTAGCAGGTATCAGTCTGATCCAGGTGAAGGTCACTAGACAGCAGTCAAGTCAATCTTTAAGTACTTGAGAAGGACTAAAGATTTGTTCTTGGTTTATGGAGGAGAAGATCTGAGTATGGTTGGATACACAGATTCTGATTTTCAATCAGATAAGGATGAATTGAAGTTCACATCAGGGCATGTGTTCACCCTAAATGGTGCAGCAGTAGTATGGAAAAGTTCCAAGCAAAAGACTATTATTGATTCTACTACAAATGCCGAATATATAACAGCCTCAGATTCTACCAAAGAAGCCGTGTGGTTGAAGAACTTCCTAATGGATTTAGATGTGGTTCCATTTATTCAGAGTCTCATTCCTTTGTATTGTGACAATAATGGGGCTATAGCACAATCTAAGGAACCAATGTCTCACAAGAACTTCAAACATGTGCTTCGGCGTTATCATTTAATTAGAAAGATAGTTGGGCGAGGTGATATCTCGGTGCATAAAGTTCCATCAGCTGACAATGCAGCTGATCCATTCACGAAGCCTATGACATAGGCACAGTTAGACCACCATCTTTAGAAGATAGGTCTTAGATACTGTAGTGAATGACACTAGTGCAAGTGAGAGTTTGTTATCAGTGGTGTATATGCCCTAGTGCATTCTCTGCTTTTTATATATTAATTATTATATCACAATAGACACATATATATTTCACATTCATGATAAAATAAATATTCAAGTTGTTGATTATATTATGAATGCAGTAGTTATATATACTATAAAATATATGGCCCTTTAATTATCTACAAAGAATTTATTATCAAGTTGTTGATAATAATGAGATAAATATCTCTTATAAAAGATAATCTTAAAAATATTCATAACCGGTATAGGACAATTAATTGGGCATTCATTGAATCTTTAGGTTATCACATGTTTTATTTTGAGGAGGAATCTCATTCTCCATGATATAATGATATCTAAATAATCCAATGGGTTCTTAAAGAGTTAAGGGTAACAAACAGTGATGTCTGATAATAACTGCACAGATAATGCTAGATGTCAACAATTATTATCTTGGTCATAATATATGAGTTTTTTATGACTCAAAATCCTTTGACTTGAGGTGTCAAGACTGTCATTTCATGGATAGTTGTGGAGGTGCTATTGCCTTGTACTGGGCTATCCGTGCTTGGCAATCCGGCTCGTAATCACCACAGTTAGTCATGTAGTGAGACATGAGATTACCAATAGTAGGACTCATTACCCTGTAGCACCAGGGCAAGATCCTAACGGGTATACGAGGAATTCGAAAATTGTGTCCAATATAATATTAAGGAGTTAACATTATACTTCCATTACGATAAAATTATTGACCTTATAAGTCACACTCAAATTAAATTATTTATCTAGTTCATATATAGATGTGATAAGTAATTTAATTGAAAATTAAATTAGAAATGATCACTTATACTTTTTGAGTTAAAATTAATATTGATTAATTTTAACTATTTCTCTTATATATAATTTTAATTAAAGTGTTAATTAAAATTATTATAATTTAATTAAGTTGTTAATTAAATTAACCATAGTGGTATATTAAAGTAATTACCTTATATTTATAGAAGAAGAGAAGATTGATTATATGATTAATGGTGGTAGCTATAAAATGAGCTATGCAATTGTTGTACCATTATTGTATTATAAATGAAAATTAAAAAAAAAGTCAAATTTTCACGTATGCAAACCTCATTCAATGAGGTTGAAATTTTACTTTGGCCTTTGGCCATTTTTCTTCTTCTGCTATTCTTAATCTTGTTCTTCTTCCTTTGAATCTCTTATGCTTCTTCTTCAAATTTTTCTCATGACCAAAATCGTTTTTGTTCTAAAAAATTTTCTTTTTCTCATATGATATAAGTATTGAAAAAAAATATTGAAAAAAAGCTTATAAAGTGTTAGTAGTTTATAAATTTGCAAGAGGAATATATTTATGATCATACATCTGAGACTAGCAAAAGAGTTTCATCAACGCAACTAAAGATTTTAGTCTTTTTGTTTGTTTTGCGTACTTGGTGAACTCAAGAATAAAGAATTTGTTTTAATCCTTTTATTTTTCATTATGTTCATAAAATTATGGGATGATTTTGACAAGATGGATATTATTCATAAATGTTATAAAATATATTTTACTAAAAGTTATGGATAAATATTTAAGGTTAACATGATTTTCATGTCATGCAATATTTGATTACATGTTTCGGTAAAATTAAAAAATTTTAAAATTTATAATTTTAACCGAGATCTATAGCTCCCCCTCAATCCAAATACATGTTCCGCTGCCAACAGTCTAAGTTTTGGAGATCTCAAATCCTTCACGCCTGGAACCTTGTTTCGAAAGTGGATGCTCTTCCTAGTAGGATTATCAAAGTCAAATAATACTCTAAGGGAGATTTTTGTACGACTTAGTTAGGTGCTAATCCGAACCTTGTGTGGAGGAGCATAGGGAATGCTAAACCTACAATCATGAAAGGGTGTAGATGGAGAATTGGTGATGGAGGTTCTGTAAGTGTGTGGCAGGATCCTTGGGTGGTTAACAATAACGGTTTCAAGCTGTATACTCCTACGCGGGTTGGTTATGAACATTTGCATGTGAAAGATCTATAGGCATTGGATGGGATTAACTGGAATGTTGGTTTGAGGAAAGAGATGTGACTAGTATCCTACAGTTGCTAGTTGGCAATGATGGTTTTAAAGATTGTTTGATCTGGAACTATGAAAAAAAAAGGGGTTTATGGAGTCAAATCGGGTTACAGATTGGCCTTTAACAATCTTGTAATGAGAATGAGAAGTAGTCTGTGTTCTAGTTAGAGGTTTGGAGTATGAACATTCCTCTAAAGGTGAAGCTCTTTATGCAGAAGGTGTGCAGGAATTTCTTGCCAAAGAGAGATTATTTCTGAAACGCTTGGATGTAGATAATTCCTGTGGTTTATGTGGGGAATATGGAGAGCATAGGATGCACACTTTTGTAGATTGCTCATTTGCTATTCAGTGTTGGCGGGAAGTGAGTATCAATGTAGTTAATGTGCACTTGAGTGATTTTGTTGTTTGGCTTCAAAGTATGTGGGAAAATGAGGAGTGTTCTGTTAAGGAGAAGATTTGTATGGTTTTATGGACCATATGGAAGCAAAGAAACTTAAAGCTTTGGGATGTAAGGTGTGATCCCAGTTATATATGTGGGTGTTTGAGTTTTTTGATTGGTTTTTAAGAGGCCAATAAGACCTTCAGTCTGTCGCCTACTGTGAGGTTAAATCAATCTTTTACCCGCTGGTCGTATCCGCCGCCTGGTCATGTCAAGGTGAACGTTGATGCTACTGTTCAAGGGTCCTCTACTTCAGTTGGCTTAGGCATGGTGATCAGAGACTATCTTGGTATGGTGCTGTGTTGCAAATCTTCCTCATTGGTAAATAGTAGTCAACTTTGGCAGAAGCTTTCGCATTGAAAGAAGTGCTAAGTTGGGTTAAGAATTCAAACTATGCTAATGTTAGTGTGGAATCCGATGCGAAGGCAATGGTGTATGGCTTCCACTCTGTTCTGGATGATAGATCTGAACTTGGTTGTCTTTTAGCCAAGTGTAGGTTGATTTATATATCATAATATTTGTTCTAATTGGTTAAATTATATAATTTGTAATAATTTAATACTATCAATCATCTTTCAATTATATAACTCGTGACAATTTAGTATTTGAAAGATTATTTATAAGACACAATTACTCAAATTATGTAAATTGTAATAACTCAGTACTTCAAAAGTTTTTTTTTTAATATAAAAGTACCTCAACTTTTATTTTGTAACATAAAAGTACCTCAATTTTTATTTTGTAACTAAATAGTTTCCATCTTTAATTGTTAATCTCCTTAATATAAGTGTAATATGAAATGCACATCAGATAAATTTCAATTTTGCCGATGCTAAGTATTACAACTAATTTTATTTTTATTAAAATTTATCTGGATATTTCATGTTATACTTCTATTAGAGAGACTAAAGAGATATTTGAGATTAATGTTGAGTGTTTCAAAAGCAGATTTTGAATTTTCTTATTTAATTGACTAATTTTTTTAAAATTTTTTATGAAATGTTTTTTTTTTTCAATTTTGCTTCTAGAAAAAATATTTATTTATCTGTATTTATCAAAAACAGTTTTCAAAATTTTAAAAAGTTAAAAATAGAAATTTTTTTTCTAAAAAACGTTTTTTTCAAATACAATGCTAAACGAGGTCTAATAGCTGAAAATAAAAGTACTATTTAGTTACAAAATAAAAGTTAAGGTACTTTTGTGTTATAAATAATTTTTGAGGTACTAAGCTATTATAATTTATATAATTAGGATACCTTTGTGTTCAAAATAATTTTTGAAATACTAAATTATTACAATTTATATAATTAAAATACCGTTTGCAAAATTTACTCGTTCTAATCACCTTTGTTAGGAGACAGTGTAATGAGTTGGCTCATGCTTTAGCCAAAAATGCTCAGTCTTTTATGGGTCAGAGGTCTGGTTTGGAGTTCCTCTATTTGTAAGGCATATTTGAATGAAATTTCATGTTTCCGTCGAAAAAAAACTTGAACGTGCAAACAAAATATATTTTCTACAGAAAAGTTTTGTTTATGAACCTTTTATTACGGACCTTGAAAGTAAAAATATATAAAATAACCACCTATATAATAAGAATAATTTTATAATATAAGTGAAATATTATATAATTTAACTGAATAATTAAATTTGTTTGAATTTATTTTATTTTCAATTAAAAATTTTATTATCTGTTTTTATATAACAGTTCTAGTATATATTTTATTTTTCTAATCTATAACAACAATTATCATATCTATAAACATATTAATTCATTATAATTGCACTCACATACTAAATATTTTCAACTATTATATTTGTTTTTAATACAAACACATAACAAGTCATCTACCCATAGATATGATAAAAAAAAAAAAAAAGAAGTAATAAGTAACCGACCCTCTAGCCGAGTCTTATATACCTCTTTTAATATGAGCAATGATTTCTTCTTGATCAACTTTATTATTTACTATTTACAGCTTACACGTTAAGCTATCTCTAGTTTAGTGGTACATATAAGTATTAAAATTTTTCTCATGCATTCACACAATACAAAACACAACAATTTTAAAAAAAAAAAATTAAATTTAACACATATATAACATAATTAAAATAATTATAACAATATATAAAATTCTCATACGCTTACTATAAAGACTGAATATTTGTTTTATTTCCTAAATATTTTTTCATACTATTTATATATAATTTAAACATACAAACTTATATAAATAAATCTAATTAAGTAATTCATTCAAATTATATTTTTCTGATTTTTATTAATTTTAAATATTTAACCAAAAGTCATTAGCATAAATCTCGTGTCTGGACCGTTCGGATATGTGGTGTAAAATAGAGGCGTTCACAGAGTTTCAGCCACCATACTCTCTAAAATCTCAAGGGCACTTGCAGAACTTCAGCAACCTTGACTAAGTCTAATCACAACAGTATATAAATAGGATCAAAGATGCTCTTTTATCGTTAAATCACATTTATATCAGTATCAAAATTCTCATTGTACACCATCTATCCTAAGCTAGCCCCTATGTAGAAAAATGAGCAATTAAAATTATTAATTATTTATTTTTCATTATATCCTTATTTGCCATAATCAATGCTCATTATACATTAACATAATCACATATTCTCAATTTATTTCAAAATCATATAATAACATGATATTTCAGCATATATTACCAATTATAGAAAGTTGGCATACTCTATATTAATTTTGCACAAAATTAAAGTCAATATATCTTCAATTTATAACCATAATTAAAAACATTTTCATAATGCCAAGTATGCCATAATATAAAATTTCATAATTTTTGACACATAAATTATATCATATACACACATTCATGCATTTTGAGTAAACTAGAATGCATATATATACAAATCTTAACAGTGCCTTTTCAAAATCCAAAATTTGGAGCTTATCTATTTTTGTGGTTCTTCTCCTTGTTGAGAATCTAATTTAAAAATATAATTGATTAATATTTTGTTAAAATATTTATTTTTATTTTGGTTTAAATAAATAACTACTAAGCGATAATATAACCTCGAAGGATTGTTGATTCTATAACTTTTTCTATACTTATCCAATTTAGATGATTCTTATTCCTAATTAAATTTAACATATTAAAATATAACATACTATAAATTTATAATTTTTGAGCTATTACACAAATTTTGGTGTAATTTTAAAGTTTATTGTGCCTTCTGTAGTCAAACAGTTTTGATATACCATTTTTAAAAATTAATATCTTTCAATGTGTGTGTTATATTATAATGAAACTTTATAGACACTCAGGTAAGATAATTTGAAATATTTTTTATGTCAGCCACTTTTACTTATTCGGTCATTAAGATCCTCAATTAATAGGGATAATATATTTGGTTCACCATAGAGAAACAACCGATCAGTATTCTTTTTTATGACCATAACTCACAAAATACAAAATATTTTAAGGTTTAGTTTTCACATAGATTTAGCTAAGACACATGAATAAAAATTAATGTTTTATACTTTAATTAATTAGGCCTAAAAAAATAGCTTAAAAATTAGGACGAATTTGCTAGAGCTGTATAGGCATAGAGAAGCAGATCAATCAAGGAACACTCTTAATTCGTTTCACAATAACTCAACTAACACGAGAGATTTATACGAGATTTGGTAGACAACTAGAGTACAAATAGACCTACAATTTTTATGTTTTTGAGTTTTCTTTAATTCGGCTCCTAAACTGATCAACATAAGCCAACGAGATGAGGTATCCCATTGATACTTTTCTATGAACCAGATTCAATCAATTTCACATATCTATTTTGACATACCAAATCTTATAAAATTATTTATATAACCATAAATTTTAGACATAAATTTACAAGTTTCATATTTAATACTTCTCCAAAATTAATTTATATAGGCATCAAAATTGAAGTACAACCAACTATCATAATATAAACCTAATAACTTTAAACACCCTACTAATAAGGGAGAAGAAATTACTTATCAAGAATAATTTGATTTGGAGAAGTTTTGTCGTGAATATTGAGGGAAAAGATGGAAAAAATGGTATGTAGTATGGGAGAAAGAAGAAGAGTGGAAATGATTTTTTTTGAAGACCTATATATGTGTGTGTGTGGCCGAATGGGCAGCCTTTCCACCGCCTCTCACTTGTTAGGTTTTTTTTTTTTCAGTTGGCTACTTTATTATTTTTATTATTATTATTATTATTATTATTATTTTTAATTTAATTTTTTAATTATTATTTTTTAACTTATTTATCTATTATTATTATTATTTCCATATTTTTTTATATATCTAGTCATACTAGTTTTTATTAAACTGAAATTTAATCATGTGATCTAATTTAATCAAATTAACTATGTTAACAATTAAATTTATTTTAATTTTTAATTTAGTTAATTATTCAATTTTAGTCATAATATCTATCATATGATTTCTATGTCTATCACTTACATACTTATTCTAACTAGACTCTAATTAGTAGGCATTATAGATATGATATATATTTTTTATGACAGAATTTTATCGTTATTAACAATTGATTTAAATGATAATAAATTTTGTCATTATATTATGGACAATTACTTTCACTTTTTTACCAAAATAATTATAAATTTTATTTTTTAACCATTAAATATATATATTTTCAATTTCATATTAAATATAGTCTCGAAAGAAATTTAATTTGGTTTGACAGTAACGTGACTCTTCGAATCTATTCTTTATCTAGTTATATAGACGACTCTCATATTAAAAATACGTTTGTATTGATGTGGTTATTTCTGCGTGAATTTAGCATACATACCATCACACCCACTAGTTTAAGTCTCATTTGATATGTGCGTATCACCAATGAATGTGCCAAATAGATCAGAAATTGAGCGCGTTCATAATCAAAATAGGGTTGATATAATCGGAGTCTAAATTCACATAAAAAAAAATAAAAATAAAAATTTGGATTTGAAAATCATTGAGTGAAATTAGAAATCGAGATTATATATATATATATATATATGTATATATATATAAATAAAAGAAAGATATAAATGAATTTAATCTGAATCAAAATGGAGGAATTAAAATAATTAATAAATAGAGTATCTAATGGAAAATTTAATGAAACATTTAGTGAAATGCAATTATTATTTAATTTGATGGTTGAATTGAAAAATAAAATTATTTTATAGATTAAATTAAAAAGGATAAAAATTTAGTGGGTTAGTTTGTGGAAATTAGAGATATAATAATAATAATAATAATAATAATAATAATAATAATAATAATAATAATAATAATAATAATAATAATAATAATAATATTGACGCCACCTATGCACAAAACCTTGATTCTCTCATTTTTTTTTAACTAAAATTTAATTATGCATATAAAAAGCTAATGAGTCACTTTCCACCAGATCTTGCACTTTTCTTCAATCCTAAAAAAATCTTTTTCTTATCTAACTTTACTAACTCTCCCTTCTCATCCTTTATTGTAACACTCGTTAACAAGGGTTTAATTGAAATACAAGATTATATGACAAATAGAGAGATATGAGTAGTGTATATGGAAGGTATATTGTCAAGTTTTGGCTTTGGTTTGGAATGAGGGATCAAAAAGACAAAGAAAAGTGAAATTTTCATATGTCATGCCCGTGACAAAGTATGTTCACAGCCATGAACATCAGGTTAGAGGATAAACATTGATTTTTCTGAGGCGGTTGCTACAGTGCACATGTCACTATCATAAAGCTATTCTTTCATGCCCGTGAATCCTCTGGTATAAAAGCTTTTTTGCACCATTTTCACACCATTTTACACCACCATATCATATCTCGAACTCCAAGAAATGTCCCTCCACACCTAAGAACCATATATGAGTGTTTCTTCATGAGTTTTGGGTGATATAAACACCAAAACCAAGAGTGAAACCAAGATTTAGGTGATGTTTGAAAGATTTGTCAATAAAAGAGAAGAGAAGAGTTGGAAGAGAAAGAAAGTTGGAACAAGAAGGAAGCTTGGTTCTTTTCACGATCCAAGGTGTTTTCTGCCTTCAAGAGGTAAGAAAATATGATATCTCTATCTTTTTACTGTGATTATGAGATTATGAGATGAGATTGCTATGTTTGGGGTGAAGAACTGTGGAAGATAGGTTGTTGAAGAAGAAGAGTATTGTGATTTGTTGTAGATGAGTGTTCTTTGATATTGTGGGAAGCAAGAAACCATGAGATTGAGTTAGAATCATGCATAATAACCGTAATTTGGAGAATATAGGTTAGATTTATATTTAGCTGTGCTTCCATAGACATAGAATTTAATATATGGTTATGTTTGTTATAGGAAGGCAAGGGGAGGAGGAAGGAAATCAACAAGGAAAGTAGACTAGCTCCTTAGTTTGGGTGTTGGTTAAGCTCCTTTTGAGATTTGTACATATATGCATAGTTATTCGCCTTTAAACATGTTATGTGTGATTATTGAATTATGTGCTTCATTGATGTTTTGAGTAACATGGCATGTTGAAGCATACTGTATTATAAGGAATGCATTTTAATTTGGTGGAAAAGTACAAATTGGCATGACTAATAGCTAGGAAAGTTAATTTGAGTATGTTAACTTGTATAAATCATTAAATGAGCTTAGATGTATAGGTTGTGCATTAAGTGGAAGTCGTATATGTATACTAGGATTGTTGGGCATGGTTATGAACCTAGAAAATGTTGATTTAAGTTGTAAAATTTGAGTATGGTTGGGTTTATTGAACTTGTGTGTATGTTATATATGTTAGAGTTTTAGAGCTTGAAATTGGATAAAAATTGGTTAAGGCTAAGTGTTTGGCCCTTTCACAATCACGTCACAACCAACCTAAAATATGTCATGACCATGAACCTAGATCTAGTGTGATTCACATCTAGCCTCTACGGCCAGGCCAAGGTGTTTAATTTTGACAATTTAGGGCCTAGAATTAATGCAGATTCTGAGGGATATTACGGTAATTAAAAGTAAGAATATATTTATGGATCAAATTTGGCTTATTTTATATTTTGGTGGGCATAATCAAATCCCGCTTGGGAAAGGTCATCTCGCTATTGGAAAAGTTTTCCGCTTGGGACACCTGATTTCCCTGTCGAGACTCGCTTCAAGTCTATACTATATAAATACGTGTTTTTGCACCTTACTCTGCACAAATCAGAAACCCAGTCGACACTTGCATACCCTAGACACTCTAGAATCCCTCCCATTCAATCTCCATCGATTCGCCTTAACCTAAACACTTGAAAATACAATTGAGATTATTTTATTAAACATTTAATTAGAGTTTTTGGGTGTTTTCATCAAGAACACGACCTGCAGGTTTTGGACAGATTAAAGGCTGAGTTCCTCTAAATTTTCACTTCATTTTCTCCACTGGTTAGTAAGTATTCATTTTCTTTAAGCCTTTAATCACATTATTTCATGGGTTTGCCTTGTGTTTGGGGGTTTTCCTTAAATTAAGATTTAATTTCGATAACCCTATATGAACAAACTATGTTTAACTCTTTTTGATGGGTTTGTGACAATTAGAACATGTTTCTTCTGGTAGGGAACGTACCAAAAGGGAAAACTGTTACCGAGGTGGTGAGGAACGTTGATAGTGAGAGTTTTTGGCTCCATTGTTTAAGGTTTGTGCATATAATCATGTTCATTCGCTTTCTAGTTGCATGATTGCTAGTGAATAGGTATATTGGATGTTTTGTGTCTATTGAATGCCATGATTATCGATTTGTATGGTCTAAACACACTAGTATGAATTAATGGCATGGATTATTTATGATATTTTAATGTTTAAATTGGTATTCGATGAGTTAATTGAATTATGGCATGTTCACAATAATAAATTGTATGTTTTTATGAGGTATGACATTCTGGAAATGTGTATTGTGCATTGAAATTTGGAGATTTTGTGTCAGCATGTGAAAATTAAGTTTTATATTATTGAAGTCAGGCCTTTCCTAGTCAAGACTCACATGACCCCAGGCCTATACAGCCTAGCATTGGGCTAGGCCTGTAGCGCTAACGCCGAAATGGCACGCCGCAACGTGTAAAGATATTGACACGTTTGTATGAAAGGTTATGATGCCAGTTTTGATGATATGGAATACATATGCCTAACCTATTATGATGTAATATGAAAAAATATGGATTTATTGTTTATGGCATGATGTACTTTGTGCTATGGTATGACATGAGATATATGGTCATGATGATATATGGAAATGATGATACGAAAGTTAATATATTGAAATGTGATAAGTTGTCATGTGATATCATGGAAATGTTATCATAACCATGGAATATGGCTTATGCGATTATTAAAGGAAAAAGACTAAAATGCCCTTACCCATACTAGGACCGATTATAGGATAGATGACATGCCATTAAGGGTGGTTACAGTACTGTAGGTTTATCCATGCGTTATTATTGGGTAAGTGGCTTCAGCTCCAAGAGTGCCCTTGACTCAGATTGCTAGCAATTATTATTATCGATCACGAGACAAGTTGGCTTCAGCTCTGAGAGCGCTCTTGTCTCAAGTATAGATACAAATGGTTATAATTAGGTAGATAGGGTGGCTTTAGCTCTGAGAGCACCTCTATTCACAACCCGTATCTAATAGTCTAGGATAGAGTAACTGGACAAATTAAATGAATGAATAGGAAAGAGGTAAAATGTATTATTGTTCTTATAAATACAAGAATGGCTTCCGCTTACTAGGTACTCTACAATGATATGTAAGGAATTGATTGGTATGATGGCATGACTATAATTCTTATGAATTGAAAAATGAGATGAAGCGTTATATTATGACTTTCATGTAATGAATTATATGAGTTGAATATGTATGATATGCATGATATAATTTATATGATTATATGTACCACTAAGCTTGGATAGCTTAGCATGTGGGTTTCTTACATGCAAGTTTGGAGCCTTAGGAAGAGTTGACACAGAGAAGCCAAGCCAGTCAGAGCATCCAGAATCAGAGTCAGCTCATTATTCATTTTACCTTATTCATGCATTTCGGGATATTGGACATTGTTTTAATATAGTTTATGTATTATGAACTTATAGTTTCAATATTTTGTAAGATTATTTTATTTTGGGTATGTTTAGCCCTAGTTAATGGATTTATTGATTTCAGATTATTTTAATAAGCATGAATGTATGATAATTACACATATAGAAAATGTTGTCATGGATAAACAAATGAACGAGATTATGAGATGAAATAATAACAATATTAATGCTAAGGGCTAAAAAGGAAACTATAGCTAAAGGTTCAATATCATGTATGTGGTAGCACTCCCTCATATAGCAGGCTAGTATGCTATATGGGAGGGTGTTACAAGGTGTTAGGATCATGAAGACACTAAAATAAACTTTGTTTTAATAATGTGCCATCAGATCTGAAACATGTCATTCGTTCCCATATGCTTAGATATGATGTTATACCACATGAAAACATGTTTGTGAGCATGAATATGATTTGAGCACATAATTATATGTTATGCATATTGTTTGAAACATATGAGATTGAGATGGAAATGAAAAGATATGATGTTATAAATGCTCATTTCTCAACCTGAAGACTACTTTAGGGTAGATGGTGCACCATTAAGGGAATAAGTGATACGTATCGATGAGTATATGAGTGAGGATAGGGTGGCTTAAGCTCAGTGAGCACCCCTGATCCTAGTACTCATAGATTGATGATTTATACTTAGTCAAATTGTTTTAAGCTCAGTGAGCCTTCTTGACATGACATTCTAGTAAGTAGGGAGATTTTGCCTCTGAGAGCACCCCTACTTCACACTCCATATGCAGCTAGTTCGGGAAGGAGGCTTAGGCCATTTATTTAAATAAGAAAATAGAATATGAAGGGACATTTATTGAAATAAAAATGAAACATGGGAAATATTAATGGCATGAGCAATATGGTAAGAAATGCAATGAGGTACAATGAATGTGACTTAACTTAAATTGTGAAACGAGTTTGGCATGTTACTTTTCCATGTTTCATATATAAATAATGTTTTGAGTGACGTATGCCATGATATAATTATATGTTAAGCATTGATGTGATTACATGGGAGAATTCTAATGCTTATGGCTTATCATGGTTTTCTCACTTTGGTTCAGGAGCTTATTGATAATAGAGCTTGGAAAGATGTGAAGAGAAGTAGTGCCCATCTTAGAGAAGACAATGGTGACCCAGTTTATGGGTCTATAATATCATCTTTCGTATTATAGATGAACATGCATTTAGGGATGAAGATATGGTTTGTAAACAAGAAGTATATGATGTATATTATGATATAATGCTATTAGTAAGGACATATATGAGGCCTGTAGCCACGAACCAAATATTTTGGTAATGAAAAGAAAAAGACAAGTATGTATGTAATAATAAAAGAAGAAAAGTTTTTATTCAGATTGATATTAGTCCAGCTTGTTTGTGGCATTCTGCTTATATAATGAGATTATTCCTGTTATATAGGTGGAGTCATATTTATCTTTTTTATTCTGGAAGCACTTCTTTGTTGGGATTCTTACATGCATATTAGATATACAAGCAAAACGAAAAATAAAAATTTAGAATCCCAATAAAGGAAATCACCCTATATAGCTATGAATGATTAATTGAAAAAGGGTTTGAAGAAGATTACCTTTAATGTTAGAGACTTCCTCCTTCATTTCACCTTACCAGGTTGTTGCAAACCAAAATAATCCTCATTTAGATCACCTTTAATGGAAGTCCATGCAATTGAATGATAATTTGTGTTGCTTCCCTCTTTGACATGACTCATAAGTCTTATCCTTCAAATATTTGACTTTTGGAAGCCCATCTGCTAGTTCTTCCTTGCTAAGGCTTTGAATTAATTCCATACTTGCATGTCCAAGTCTTCTATGCCATAGCCAAGATTCTTCACTAATAGACACAAGACAACTAGAGGAAATATTAGTTAACTTGTGTCTAGTTGTCTTGTGTAAGTCAATTATGTAAGTATTACCATCTCTTTCTCCTTTGAACATCTCTTGACCAGTTAAGGAGATCACTAGACATTCATTGGAGCTAAAAGTGACTTTGTTTCCCTTATCACATAATTGACTCACACTTAAAAGGTTGTGCTTCAAACCATCAACAAACATTACATCATATATGATTGAAATACCATTAAGTCCTATGGAATTAATGCCATTTACCTTACCCTTAGCATTGTTTCCAAAGGTAACCTTACCTCCATCCACTTATTTGAGAGTTGTGAAGAGGTTTTTGTTTCAGGTCATGTGTCTTGAGCATCCACTATCCAATAGCCATACATTTTCATTGCTTGAAAATTTAAGGCATACCTATATAACATAAATTGAAGTTTGGCTTTTAGGTACCCTAAACAAACTTGGGTCATTGGGGTTAGTTCTTGAGAAATCCCAATGAGATTTCCTTATCAAACAATGAATGTTAATGTGCTCAAACTCCATGTAATAATGGCATTGCTTAGTCTTGAAAGACTTTTACCACTTCACTTAGGGTTTTGGCCTTAGAACCTTCTTGTATGAAACATAAAAGGAAGTACAACAACAAATACAATCATGTGTAATGGGTGCTTTCCTAATTGCATGCCTCTTATACACAAAGGAATGGTTCATTTTGAGGTTTCCCTCTTGGGCCAAGTGAGCCTTTGCTACTTCTCCCTTGAGTAAGGGCTTTAGTGTGTGATTTGTTTTTAGCATTAGAGGCACCTACCTCAATTGATGAGGTTTGTGGTGTGGAAGCTTTTACAAAAGTTGGTCTAGGTGTGGATAAAGATGATGCTCCATTAAAGCCTAAGCCATATCTCACTAAGGGACGTCTTTGAGATAAAATGAGGGTATCTAAACTTTCCTTCCCTTTATGAAATTTAGAAATAGAGAGTCTTAACTCTTCAACCTCATTTTTCAAAACATTGCTTTCTTTAAGTAAAGAATTGGTTGAGGGTCTAGATGAAAACTCATCTAATAATTTATTAAGAGAAGCATTAGAAGTTTTTAGCTCTTCTATAACCTTTTGAAGGTTGGATAAGTCATCCTTAAGTTTGGAGCTATTTTCTGATGGAAATCAACTTTTTTTTGTATCTATCTAATTCTAGACTCATGACTTCAATAAGATCATCACCATCATCATAAGCATTTAATGTAAAACAAGAAGATGTAGAAGTTACCTCATTAGTGTTATCTTCTAAAGCCATGAAGCACAAGTTGGCTATATCTTCTTAGCTTTCCTCATCATCACTTGATATTGGATCATTCCATATAGTTTATGGCTTTTGTCTCATCCATCCTTGTGAGACTTGCCCTTGCACTTTTTGAGCCTTGGACATTCAAATTTGATGTGGCCTTTCTTTCCACATTCATAGCACTTCATCTTCTCCTTGTTTTTGTTGAAGTTGGATGAGGAGCCTTTGAACTTTGAGGTCCTTTGCTTGTAGTTTTTGATAGTCCCATACTTGTTGACTATCATTTCTTTACTCTTCTAGATAGCATGGCTATCTCCTCATCCTATTCTTCACTTGCCCTATCATCATTAATAAGGTCTAAGTCTTGAACCTTTGAGGAGGTTGAGCTTGCTTTGAGTGCAACGAGCTTTTTCTTCTCTCTTTCTCCTTCAAGCTTCTTTTCCCTAACAAAGAGCCATCTCATATGTTGGAAGCTTACCAATGAGCACATCGGTGGGAAAGGTTCTCAAATCTTCAGTGGCTTCCTCTATACCCGCTAATCTTGAACCATAATCCTTAATTGCAATACTTCTCAACATCTTATTATTTACATCTTCAAGGCTTGTATGTCTTCTATATTTCTTCATGTTGTTGATAATGGAGAGTAGGCGGTTAGTCATGTCGGTGATGGTCTCATTAGGCTTTATCTTGAAGAGTTCATATTCGTTCATAAGAAGTTGAATCTTCCTTGAACGAACTTGCTTTGTGCCTTCATGGTAGTTCTCCAAAGTCCTTCATATACTATAAGTGGTTGGATAATATTGAACTCTTTTACACTCTTCAAAAGAGAGAGAGCTTGCTAGGTTGGCCATAGCCTTTTTGTTCTTGCCATTTGCTCTTTTGTGTGGTTCAATCCACTCATCTCTTAGAAGAGGTTCATCTTCTCCTTTAGCGTTCTTCCTTGTTAATGGTGTTCATTCGTTGTGAATACTATCTCACACGTCAATTCCTTTACTATCCAAATATGCCTCCATTCTAAACTTCCAATGGGCATAGTTTGACCTATCAAAGTAAGGTTTGAGGCTTTGGACTCCTTCTTAGGCCATTGTAGATCCTTGTTAGAGCTGATGAAGCTTGATTTCTAAACCTTGTTCTGATAACAATTGTTGCCCAAACAATCACCAAGAAAATGGGGGTCAATTAGTGGGAAAATAAAAATTCATGCACACACAAGGAAGGTAAAAAGTAGAAGAGATTGAAACACAAATTTTATAGTGGTTTGGGTGTTAACTAACCCTATTCCTCTCCCTAATCGCAATTGGGTATTTACTAATCTAACCACTTCGATTACAAATGGAGCAGCTAGCTCACTCCCAAATATGTATTTTACCAAGGCTAACACTCAATCCAAATTTTCCATGTATTTTGATAGCTCACACAATAACCAATTCTTTGTAATTTGGCTTACGCTACCCAATTACAAGATAACCCAAGTTTTTTAAGGTTAACACTTGAACCCTTATAAAACAATTAATTAAAAAAAGATTGAGAAAATAAATTGCAAGAGTTTTGGCACTTAGAAAGTAGTTGGATAAATTAAATGGCCTTTTGGTAGGGTATTTATACTGATTACCCACCAATTAGCTATTATAATGCATTAGTTGGCATCTGGTACACGCTAGAGCCTCTAAGAGATCAATGCGTTAAAGGGGCGAATGGTATACGCTAGAGCCTCTGAGAGGTCAATGCATTAAAAGGCAAATGGCATACACTCGAGCTTCCGAAAGGTCAATGTATTAGCTGATGACTAATATAAACATAAAAAGAAAGAAAGAAATCAGATGAACCTTATGATACAAAATACAAAATTGGACAAGTAAATGTGTACATACGAATATATTATGATATACATGACAAGCATGATTAATTATGTAGAAGATAGCATAACGCTATATACATATTATGCGACAAGCACATTAGTGTAATCACAATTGAACGGTATAAATTGCCACCAAAGCATATCTTGAGTTACATGCCATGAATTTAAAAGTGATTATATGTTATCATTTCTATGATTGTGTACTACTAAATTATGAGTAGCTTAACGTATTGATTTTCATGTATGCAGGTTTTAGAGTCAATGGATGATAGATGTTGCAGTTGAGAGTGGAGGAACCAGAGCCCATGCAAAGAAAACCATATAGACGCAAATTTGGGTCGCATTCATCTTCATCTCATACATTTATTTTGAGTTTTCATATAAAGAAATATAATTAATTAAGTCCATCATTTCAAAATTATGTAAGAGATTATGATGATTCATTTAAATATTGTCAAGATGCATAAGTAGAGGACTCGTTATGTCCAAATCAACATATGATTAATGTCAAACAAGTAACAGGAAACAATATCACCTTGAGGTGATGCATATATTAGTTAGCCATATATGCATGTTAAATAGATAAAGATATCAAGTTCAGAAAATTGGTAAAAAGTTTCAATTTGGACATATTTTAACCACTCAAATCTGTAGTACATTGTATAATAGGGTGTGTTTCTATTATAAGGGTGCTACATGTAAATAGAAAAACTATTTCTAAATTACTGTCTCTTGATGTGCACACTAGCAATGTAATTATTTTAACAAACATAGTTATAATAATACAATATAATAAAATATACAAATAATTCAATAATCAATATTTTTGATTTTTGATTTTTTTAAAATACGTAAAATTCACATGTCAAGTTATTATTTGTTATATTGATGTATCTACGAAATGGTGGTACAAAATATGTCCTCAATACAAAAACAACATCCAAAACTATAATGAATAAATATGGTGTAATAATTGTAATGTACTTGAAGAACCGCTAACATATTGGTATCTTACGTACAATATCAAAATATTCAATTTTTTAATATTGTTTACATTTTATAAATTATCATTTATCATTTATTTTCACAGGTATAAGCTTAATGTCATGGTTGATGATTCAACTGGTTCTGCATCATTTATTATATTTGGACGATAGATATCTGAACTATTTGATATTCGAGTAAATAATTTGATTCACCGTTCCAAAAATATATACTCTTCCATTGATAATCTTTAAAATTTATGGAATTGAATGTATTTTCTAAGTTGTTATTAGTAATCGTGGTAAAAATTCTTACAATTTAACATTTAAAATAATGCACATATTTAAAGATTATTATCTAACTACTTTAAAACACAAGATCGGTGAAAAAGCGACATCTTTAGGAACCGTATTGCTGAAAAATTCTTTAACGTCAAATTCACAAAAAATATCGTCTGACTACAGTAAATCAAAATATGATACATATGTTTCCAAATCTTCCGAATCTTCAGACAATAGTCATGCAATACAAACCATTGACGAACTTCCCATCAAAAGAATATATACCACTTAAAAAATTAATGTATTATATTTAGTATTTCGTTTTATTTTACTTGAAAAAACTTAATACTGTATTTTATTTTTTACAGATCAGAATATGCTTTGTCAAGTAAAGAAAAAATTGATTAACTCTGAACTTTTGTTTTGAAATACTAATAATAATAATAATAATGATAATAATAATAATAGTAATTATATTAATTAATATTAATATTAACTACTTAATGTTAACGCAGGTCCATAAAAACTCGATGCTACTTTTACTGCCGGTCTGTAAGTTTACATATTCCACATAACTTTAACAGTGTATTATAAATAAATTTATTATATGTTCCATATAATTCCAATAATGTATTATAAATAAATTAATTATAACATCATGTTAAAAAATTGATATTATGTAGATATTTACATTAATAAATATTTTATTTATTTATTTATCAGACATTATTAAATTTATATACTATATACTTATTTTAATTTTTACAGTCCGACACAATGCGAGAGTAATTAACTAGTATTCAATATAAGTTAGAAAAAAAGAAATAATTTTGTATTAATAGATTAACAACATCCGTTTAATTTTAAAAAATTATTATAAAAGAATTTAATTATTAATAAAATAATAATATAAGAACTCAAATTATAAATATAAAAATACAAAAATCACATGATTCACATCATAAAAAGTCGAAAAGTATAAGAGCCAAATAATACATTGTCATTATTTTATGCTTATGTTTATCTTTGATTCTCCGTGTTTGGTATAAATTGTATGCTCTGGTTTTTTTTTCCTTTTCTTAAACAAGTAAAATAATTTTATTGATTCAAATTAGCAATATATCGATAAAAATAGATATAAATCTATTAAAAACTATATAAGTGGCTAGAGAAAGAAAGAAGAAAAAAATTAAGAGAAAAGGAAGCTGGTGTTTATGCTTTGTTTTATGTATAAGTTATATCCAATTAATTAAATTTCTGGTAAAATTATCCGTTTAAATTATTTAAATAAAATTGAAACGATACAAGGAAGATTAATATGACTATACAACCGATGAAATGCACAAATAAAAGAGAAATGGTGCAAATTATCTTACATAATTTTTAACATAAAGATACATTAGTATTCATGCGCAGCCAAGGCAGAGATGAACTTAGATAATAAATAAACTGAGTCTAAAATAGATTTGTTTTTTCCAAGGAGTCTACAGTTAGAAGCACATCAAAGATGGAGAGTTGCCAGTTTGTGTGAACTTTGATTAGTAGAGAGATTTCTCATCATCTTTATCTCTCCCTCAATATTATTATTCTAAAACTCATTCAGATTGTCTCTTTTGTGTATATATGAAGATTGATCCATCAAAGAAAAGCCAAACTCTCTCCTTTCACATTAGTTCTTTCTCAATCTTGGAATTATTTTTCACAACCCTTATTTACTATAATTTGAGCAAGTTTTAACCCTTCTAACTGCTAATCTATTAAGTCTACAATTTCCTTTAGAAATGGCAGATTTTTCTACCATTCTTTCCATATATAACAGGGACAGTACAGAAGCCAAAAGAATTCACTGTTATTAATGGCTGCTGTATGTTCCTTGGATTCATCATTTGTTCTTCTTATTGCTACCTTAATGACTGGAAAATTCGTTGGAGTCTCTACTTTCCAACCTAGACGATTGGTTACTAAGTTAATTCACCGCGATTCCAATTCTTCCCCGTATTACAACCCTAATGAAACAGTTGCAGACCGCATGGCTCGAGCTATGAAAACCTCAGCTGCCAGGATAGCCTACTTATATGGGCAGACTAAACGAGATATCAACGTGAATAATTTTCAGCTCAATCTTCTCCCCAGTTCCTCGGAACCACTGTTCTTGGTGAATTTCTCCATAGGACAACCGCCTGTTCAACAGTTCACTATAATGGACACAGGCAGCAACCTTTTATGGGTACAATGTGCCCCTTGTAAAGGTTGTTCCCCACATACTGGTACATTGTTAGATCCTTCAATCTCTTCCACATATGCTAGCCTGTCATGCTGGAACAGTGTGTGCCACTATGCCCCTGGTGGTGGTAACTGTAACTTGTTGAATCAGTGTGTTTACAACCAAAGTTATATAAAGGGTCTACCATCACTAGGAGTACTCGCTACTGAACAAGTCATCTTTCAGGGTTCAGATGAAGATAAAAATATTGTCCCTAATGTGTTATTTGGGTGCAGCTATGAGAATGGGAAATATAAAGACAACCGGTTCACCGGCGTCTTTGGTCTAGGAAATGAAATCACATCTTTGGTAACTCAAATGGGTTCTAAATTTTCATATTGCCTTGGCAACATAGCTGATCCTGACTACAGATACAATCAGCTGGTTTTAGGAGAAGAAGCAAATATTGAAGGCAGTTCGACGCCTTTAGAAGTAGTTGACGGCCATTACCATGTCACTCTAGAAGGCATTAGTGTTGGAGAGAAAAGACTTAATATAGATTATACAGCATGTAGAAGAGGAACTGGAGAAGCAGCAATTATCGATTCCGGAACTGCCTTAACTTGGCTGGCTGAAGTTTTGTATACAGCACTTGCGACTGAAGTTCGCAATCTATTGGATGGATTCCTAAAACCAATTTGGAGGGAGTCATTTCTGTGTTACAGTGGAAGAGTACAGCAAGACCTTATTGGGTTTCCAGTTGTAACACTTCACTTCACAGGAGGTGCAGATTTGGAGTTGGGCAGTGAAAGTGTGTTCTATCAAGCCACACCAAATATACTTTGCATGTCTGTGAGGCAAGTCAATGCTTATGGCAATGATTTCAAAGACGTCTCTGTGATTGGGTTAATGGCTCAGCAGTATTACAATGTGGCTTATGATCTTTCTAATTCTAAGTTATTCTTCCAGAGAATCGACTGTGAACTCCTTGCTTACTGAATCAGTGCATTTTATCTCAAGGATAATTGCACTGGATCTAGCTTCTAAAATCTTGCTCTATGACAAACAAAACAATGATAGTGATTGACACAATAACAGCTGCTATGAATTTCCTCAACTGACACCAAATTTGTCCAACTTCTAACCATGATTGTTGTGAAAATTGGTGAGGAAACTGGGTCATTTTGGTAGGAAATACTCTCAGTTGGTTTACTCATTTCAATAGAATCTTATCTAGTTCTTGTCTTCACAAACTTGCCTCGTGAAGCTTTCTTCTCCATCTTCTCCCTTTTTTTACGAGTCTTTTCATCCTCCACACCTCCCTAAGTAACAGAGATTTATAGACCAGATTATAGCCAGTATATAAATTGTTATAATGCCTTCAAAGATTGTTAAGACCAGGGGGGAAAAGTGTACCTCTGATTCTTGTGATAAAAATCTTCTAACGAGTTCAAAAGATTTATATGCTCCAAATGCTGGTATCTGGGAAGCAAAAACATGGAAGAGTTGCTTCATTATGTCTCAATTATAAAGCTATATTCTCCTGTATGATGATTGTTCAGAAGGCTTCTTATATTTAAATTTCGAGATAAATTGCAATAGGAAGACAAAGAAACATGTTACTACAATCAGAAAGTACAATTCTTGTTGTGACCTCTAATGTGGTAAATCGTAACTTTGTTTTCTATGTGCCCAAAGAAATTGCCCAATCAAGGAAATGACTCACTGTTGCCAATCAAGCACTGCTAATTATTAAATTCAGGTATAGAGTTTACAATTAAAAAATTCACCTAGGCTCTCTTATGGTCTTATTGTTGATTAGATATTACTCCCTATGCCTCTGTTCGGATAACCAGCCTATCTAATCCTATGGATACACAAAGATGAACAAAACTTTGGGATAACCTCTTCCCGCCAGAATTATACTTGCTTATATGAATTCTAGCATACATGTGAATAAACAACACAACATTCATTTTCTATTGCTATCCCAATGATAAACAAAAACATAATTTCAATCTCAAAAAGTTTCTCAACAAATCTGCTAAAGCCAGCTATTAACCTTTTCTTAAAGTCCAGCATCAAGTTCATCATCATCTATTAAGACAAAAGGTCAAACATTAATCTACTGATTCCACCTACAGAATTATGTTGCGACATATTAGAACAGTAAAGCTAACAATACACTTCTAACAACCCACTAAAAAACATTAAGCTCAAAGAACCTGCTAGAAAAAGCTGGGGACCCATGATGATTGGGTTGGCATTAATAAGCGACAGCAGCAGGGTTTCCCCATTATGTTATGGACATTATCTACATATAACATGACATCCAAATTGAGTGAATTTCACTGACGGTACCTTAACTATGTAAATTGTAACAATTCAGTACCTTAAAAATTATTTGTAACATAAAATTACCTCAACTTTTATTTTATAACTAAAATAATCTTTGAAAAAATGAATTGTTATAATTTACATAGTTAAGGTACCGTTGGTGAAATTCACCCCATCCAAATACCCTAAAATCCTCAATTGTCTTTTGAAGTAAAGGAAAGTGTTCCAAATTAAACAATAACCCAGAAAAATAACTGATTAAATTGGCTGCGAATTTCCAGCTTTTCAGGCCCTAATTTCATCTCAAGTTTTCTCTGGAACTCACTCCCAATCTACCCAAAGGCCCTTAAGAAAATGGTTGGCTAATTCCCCAATTGAGTAATAATAGGTAATCTCAAATCAAAAGCAGAGAAAATTTTGCAAACAATTTTCTGTCCTAAAATGCCAGGCATCCCTAAAGCAGTAGAACAGGAAACGCCAAAGAGACCACCACATAATATATCTTCTGTTAAATTTTGACTGCACTGTTTGGTGTCATATAGTCTGTAGACTGATGTAACTCGATGATACTATGTTTCTCCAAGTCCAAACATATTAATATATGTCAGAATCTAAACTTGTGTTATCAAAACTTTCCATGCTCTTATTTTTCGCTATAATCAGTTTACACAAACACATGTAAGAACCATTTTAGTAGCCTTTACTTAACATTGTTCAACCTAAGCTGATTTTTACATTTGATTATGCTGCATCTTAAGCATACAGAAATATACAAGAATTGGGTTATTTAAAATGAACAAAAAAGGGTTGGGCTACCAGAAGCATATAGAATTTGTTGGTTATCCAAGATGAACTATAAAAGAGTTAAATGCCCCTATCAAAGCATACTATGTACATCGTAAACCCACTTCAAGAAAATTCTATATCTGATTTACTCATAGCTTAGAATATGAAGGTTTCCTTCACTTTTAAAGCATATTACAAGGATAATCTTTACATCTAGATGCAATTGTACAGAAAATTTAAGTAACTGAGATCTTACCACTAGGTAAGTGTAGCAAAACTTTTCAGAGATAATCGACATGATTTGCACAAAGCTTGTAATATAGATAATGTCATGTAGATAGCTGCAAGAAGTAACCAACTGTGAGATATAATATTTTCTCACCTAAACTAAAAGCTTGAATCCTCAAAACCTCTGATTAGATAATAATAAAACATATCAGAAAACAAAATGACAGGAACAGCAATGATTTTAATGTTCCACCCAATAAAAGAAACTAATAAATCATTGATAAAAACAAACTATACCTAGAAAAATAATGTCACCTTCCCTACAGCAACATAATTCGGAAACACAATTACATGAAAAAGAAACTAGCTTGTCGATTCTCATCTAATGGAAAAAAAATAAAAATAAAAAAAGAAACTTTTGTTCTGAGTCCATATTTGAATTGCTAATGGCTCGCTCCACTAGCAATTAGTACAAAGAAACCATTTCCTTTTGGATAACAAGTCATGATGCTCATATATTGCTCACCCACTAATCACCGATAAGTAGTAAAAGAAACTTTTCTTACTACACAAAATAAGAATTTGTGGATGGCGTGATAAATTAATTCTCTAGGTTGTATGTAGGAATAGCTGAACCGTTTTCATCCAAGTTGATTATTCACCAAGGGTGTATTTTTTCTGTATACTGAAAACTAAAGCTAAATTAGTTCTGGTTTCAGATAGATGCAGATGACTGAAATTCACTCCTGAAGAAACATGTCATAATGATCATGTAGACTTCAGTCAACGCAGGTCGTGAAGGTCAGGCATCCATCACCTGAACTGCAGAAAAGGAATCTTTATTTCCTTAGTGATGTCAAAACTGACATGATGGTTTTACAAGCTCACTTCAGTACATTGCTACAGTTGATACATAGCTTTTTCACTGGAGTCATTTTTTCTAGAACATGGAAATAAAAATGACAAAAAAGAAAAGCATTTTGATTTGGAATAAAATGGTTAAAAGAAGCAGAATCTTTGTCTGAAAACTTCAATTAAGCAAGTTCAAGGCCTTTGCTCATAAGGCTCATATTTGTTATTATTGGGAAAAAAGAGAAATGAGAATCACAGTGCTTCTTAAGGATCAAGCTTCATCTTCTCAATTATTATTAGAATACCACAATCAATTCTTTCTTCCTTTCAAATAAGTGCATCTTGCAATGATTTGAGGACTTTGCTTCGATAATCTTTCAAATAATTAAAGCTTATCCTGGAAGAAGATAGGTCATCCTCCTCATTATAATGAAAATCTCGTCATTTCTCATAAATTCGTCTTACATATAAAAGAGAAACTGAGATGCAATTCTTGATCCTTATTATCAAACTTGATATCATATAAGTGCTATTTTAGGCCACAACCCAAACAAATATTCTACCAGTTAAATATTCTCAGAAAATAACAAATGAACCCAATGAATTGAAGAGCATATCACTAGCAAAAGATATTGCCCACTTCACTGAAAAAAGAACTGATGGCACATTCCAACAGCAACAGGTTGCACAAACAAGTAACCGTGAACGCAGACTTAAATTCACTAAGGCCCTCCAAATAAAATCAAAATCATAATAATTACCACGAAATATTATTGAGATGGATGAAGCAAGACATACCCACAAATTCCACCAGTGCTCATATCAAATCCACCATCAAGAAGCTCCCCATCATCTGCATAAGCAGGTTTGGCCATAGCAGCAAGTTGTTGATAGGGAAAGAGATAAGCAAGAGAGGTCAAAATCAGACCAATACAATGTTTCCAAGTAAAAGAGGAGTGGAAAATCAGCATCCTCACCAAAACATATATGACCTAGGTGAACACAAAGTTAGAACACCATAACCCATATTATCAAAACAATAAAAATCAAAACTTGAGGAATTGGGAATAATAAACACACTATGTCAATAGAAAATTAGCTCAACTTGAAGGTGATAAAACATGATAAGCTCTTAATGGATTAGGAATCAACAGAGGAAAAGCGCTTACATTGCAGGCGACAATGAGGTGGCATAGCTTTGCCATGTGGCGTGCGTTCTCTTCCTTGCGCTTCTTGGCTCCTTGATTTGCCATAGCTTTTCTTTCTTTCTCTCCAAAACAAATTTGTTAGTCTGAAAATAAAATATGAACAAATTGAACGAATCAACGCAAGTAACTCGGCGGCAGAGTAGAAAAGAAAAGAAAGACGATCATTTTGATATTTTTGATCCAATTACGAGTCTACGACCAACCGCTAAAAGACATGCATTTCCTATTACACCCTTCACTGACTCAGTACTGAGTACTGACTTTTTATATTTGCAAAATATATAATTAAGCCCCTTACATTTGCGATTATTTTTTATTTGAGTCATGAACATTTTATTTTGTTCAATCAAGTCTCTCACGTTTTATTTTAATCAATTTAAGTCCTTTTACAAGCAAATTCTTTTTTTTTGTTTTTTAAAGGTGAGCCAAGTTCACAAAATAAGCATAAGTGTATCTCCATCTCCTATCTTTTTTAATAAGCAATTGCAAATTGAATTGCATGAGTAGGTAGAAAGCCTGCAATTTTGCAATCTTGTAAGACTTGAAAAAAGTAAGAATTTCAAATTAAAAAAAAATTATAGTGGGTCTCATTTGTATTATTTTATAATAAAATTAAATAATATATTTTAATAATTATTATATTAATATTAATTAATATATAAATTAGATCCTAAGTTATTGAAGTGTATCTTTTTTAGTTATTCTTGTTTGCACAAAGGTAATATGTATTATTATCCTAATCTTAATAAGTAACTTGTATCTGCTAATGTTATTTTCCTAGAAGAAATACCATATTTTTCATTTTCTATTTCAGCACATCAGGGGAGGATGATGATTTGTTAGTCTACATTATCACATCCTCTGAACTAGTTTCTGACTTAGCCCCTACCAAGCCCCATATTCTTTAGATCTATTCAAGGCGACATTGCCCTCCTGATCCATGTCCTGCACTAACTCTTTTGTCATCAGATTCTATATGAATGATCTTCCTATTGCCTTACGCAAAGGTAATGTCAATGTACTTATCAAGTTTCCTATTTTGTTTCTTATCATCACATGTACCCTCTTCTTGTTCCTTTGTTGCATCTATTAATTTTATCACCATTTCTAAAACTGTTCGTAAAGCCTTGTCCCATCCTGTATGGAATAATGTCATATTGGAAGAAATGAATATTTTGCATGACAATGGTACTTGGACCTTGGTTGATTTACCTTTAGGGAAACATACTATTGGATGCAAATAGGTGTTCACAGTTAAGGTCAATCTTGATTGGTCAGTTGCTCGCTTAGAAGCCCATCTTATTACTAAAGGCTATGCTCAGAATTATGAAGTGGATTATTCTGACACTTTTCTCCTGTTGCTAAATTGACATATGTCAGGTTGTTTTATTTCTATAGTTGCTACTCATAATTGGCCTTTGTATCAGCTCGATATTAAGAATACTTTTCTCAATGGTGATCTCTATGAGAAAGTTTATATGGAGATGTTCATCTAATATGAATTGATAAGATCTTAAATTAATTAATGAAAGTCCTTGATACAAAACATAACATGAAAGAAATCATTAATATAATGAAAAATCCCTTTATTCATATAGATAAAAAGTGTATATATAGTGATAAAGGCGATTGCCTTTAGTACACTTCTCTTACAGGATCAACCCTCTAGGACTATTTCAATAGGTGGTAGTACTTAGACCCAAACTACCCGAGAGAAAGCCCTATCGTGTGAGTCATGCAATAGGAATAATTGGGGAGATTGTAGACTATTCACCGAAATTTGTTTTAAATATGGGTCAATAGACCACCTGAGAAAGAACTGTCCATTAGTGAAAAGCAACTTACGCAAGGAGGCTGCATGGTCAGCCCCAGTACGGATTAGGAATCAACATATAATAGGTTGCATAAGACACAACTAGACCACTTATGAGATAGTTGATTAACTAGAATCTTTGTGAACTCAAGGCAGAGTCTATGTTATTAGAGCTAGGGAGGACCAGGAAGCTACGAAAGATATAATGGGTAAGATTTCTACATGTAAAGCGAATATCTAAAATGGAAATGGTTAAACAAGTAAAAGTAATAGGGACAGATACAATAATACATGCTAAGTATAATCTAAGGCCTAATAACTATAAGACCCATATAAAATTTTGAGGATGAAATTTCTTTTATAGGGGAGAGCAATGTAACGCCCACGAAGTAGTGTTTGTAAGTTAATGTAGTCTATGAAGGGTATTTTGCTAATTAAAATAAAAGACTAATATAAAAGGAAATAAAAGAACTTAAGTTTAAAGAACAAGAATTAATATAAAAAATTAATATATTATATAATATTAAAAAGATTATTAAATTATATTTTAAAAAAAAGAAGGAAAAAGGAACAACATGTCTGGTATTTTTGAACAACACACACGTGTTATGGGTTTAGCCATGTTTGCACACCAATGTTACTTGTTAAAATACAAAGTTATTTGTTCTCTCACAATACTAGTCTATTGCACACCTATAAATACCCAGAGAAACTTCCCTTTGCCGTCTTTTTACACATAAGCCATTTTTTCCCAGAAATCAAAATTCTGTCTCCCCCACTCATAGACCTATCTTCAACCGTGAACGAGAAACTTATTAGTGTTGGGATTAATTAACAGTGCTCCATCTTTTCCAACTTAATAATAAGTCTTCAATTCTATTTATCTAGAGATTACACTAGTACATAAAAGAGTCTTTTGTATCTGTTTTTTCATATCAGATGTGTCTGTTTATAATAGACCTATAAGAATGAGATATATCTGAAGGATGACTCGGATGCATTTGTTTGGTAACATACACATCTGATATGCTCATATGCATTTGTTTTGCATATAACATACACATCTAATATCTTAAAAAACACATTTGACCAAGGTTAGATGCGTCTGTTCTCACTTATAACAAACTTATCTGGGTTTTTTTTACCTAATTACAAAAACTTGCATACCTCTAATCAGTAAATGAACCTGTAAAACCTCAAATTTAACATTTCAAATATTACAACTTCATCACATGCCATTTTAGGCTTCTTCCAACATCTAAATTCATAAGCATACTAAACAATTCACAATGTCAAAGTTCATATTCCATCAGTTATTACAACTTCAACACTTACCATTATAGGTTTCTTCCAACAACTCAATTCACAAGCATACTAACAATTCACAAAACTCAAAATTCATATTTCATATACTCATTACAACTTCAACTCAAGCCATTATAGGCTTCTTCCAACAACTCAACTCACAATCATACTATAGTTATTTATACAAAGTAATTCACAATCTCAAAATCCATCTACTTATTATTTGCATCACAATGGAACAATTCAAATTGCAATTAAAAATAATTGTACTTAGGGCAATTTTAAAAATTTAAATCTCAAAGTATCATTGTATAACATATAGAAAAATTATTCTAATCTTCTTACACTCACTTGCAAAAAAATCCGACCATATTTTTCGAATTTCATCTATTTGCGCCGGAGTATATGAATTAGTTTGGAAAGTCTACAAAAAAAAATACACAGTGGAAAATAGGAATATAAAATTACATATAATAGCTTGCTAGCCATTATAAATATATATATACTTGAAAATTTAAATTGCATAGTTAGTGTTAGAAATAAAAGATACCTTAGCTAATGTCGTATTTGTGTTATAATGGGTCATTATGTCGTACATATATCTCATAACATAGTACCCACATTCATCCTCCCTCTTGTATTGGACACTAAAAAAATGCCAAAAAATAAAATAAAATCAAAATATTATTGAATTCAATTTCTAAAAAAAATTGTAATATTAATAAGAAATAGGAAAATTAAAATTATTACCTTAATATGATTCTAAGTTGGTGTCATGCTTACACCTTTCCTACCATTAAAACAATATAGGCTATACACCTTAGAGAATGAATTTCTATCAAAATTAACATACGCTTAATATAACTAAAAATATTTAAGCTATTAGAGTAAATTTTATAACTTACATATTGAGTAATTATTTCACACGTCCAATTTTTCTCTTCAAATTCTTGAGGGGATCAATGAAAAATATCTCACATTGTGCACAATAAAAAATAATCACCATCTAGTATTGACTATAGACATACATATATGATTAGCTAATAAAAATTTCAGAATGAAATGCTAAATCAAATATAGATAAAGGCAAATGTTATCTTACTCCTCAATATATGGTAGGAAAATGAAATTTTTATCTTCTTGTTCTTTCAAAGCTGCCCTTATGTGATTCTGCATCGATTGGGTATTCTTAATATTCATCATTCGTAGAAAACTTGGGCAAAAGATCCAATTGGTACATATGATTGCGCGCATAGCCTATAAAGGTACCTGCATCCATGATTCACCATTTCAACCTAAGTCAATACTACATTTGAATATAGCAGTTCAATCTTATAAATACTAAAAATATATTCTATAATCTTACAACAGAAAAACTTTAATGATGGGGATATCGAGCCAATCCAGGAAGAGGAGTTGAGAGATGTCTTCTTGTCCAATTAAGACTTCATTATCAACATTTGGTGGATACCACAATAATTTTTTCGGAAGAAGAAGTTTTATCATTTTTCCAATTTCCCATTCGAAAGCCAAGTCATACAAGTTGGGCATACGACCAGTCAAACTTGTTAGAACTTTCTCATCAACCAAAGGTAGAAGTGGCTTTATAGCTGATTCTTTGTTAAAATCACTACCTTGCGCCTTTTTTTATGTTTGAATTATATTTTTCCATCAATTAATAATATATTATTATGAATGTTATGACATAAATGAAAATTAAGTGGTCATAATATTTGCATCAAAGAATTAGTGAGTAATAGAGAATTATTAATTGATACTTCTATAAGGATGATAAGATGTTAGGAAGCAGTTTTGATACATATTCGGGAAATGGAAAATCCATAGAAACTCTACAGTGATCAATAACCATTGGAACGACGTGCAGTGATTTACTAGTTGTATGAATCGTGCCCTTTGCCACTATGATCTTCTACTCCATATGGTAAATTGCAAGTTGGCACGTTTGAGGTGTCTTTATAATTATAAAAAAGAACATTATCTACTATTAGAGCTTAATCTAAGTGTAAATATGAGTGTATATTATGCAAGTATGAGTGTACATTGTGAGTGTAATTAGAAATTGATAAAATTTATTAGTTACTTGTGCATCTCCCATTGGAAATGATGGGTCAATAGAATGATAGCTGCTCGGAATGGGGCGACCTTGTGAAGGACCCACATCCACCTCCATCTCAAGTAGAAATTGAGGGGATCTGCTATTACATCCCTATTGTATCGCCATCATGCTCTGAAATTGAGCCATATGCTTCATAAACATCTCTTGAAATTCTGCATGAAGTTGAGACCTTGAGAAGTCACTTGCTCTGTTATTTCTTCAATTGAGATGGAGGTAGATTGTTTCCTCCTGCTTTATTCACAAAAAAAACTAGACATAGTCGCCCCAGTTCCTACACCACGAACAATGCTAGCATGTTCGGGTTTGCCAAGTGCACATGTCAGGATGTCATCTTGGCCCTCTAGAACTTAGATCCCCTGATTTACTTCCTCTCTTAAGGACTACTGTTAAACATATATATTCATCAAAAATCAAATAAAAAAGCCATAAGTAAACATATATATATATATATATATATATAAAGCAATTTTTATATAAAAATATATATAATTAATTGAACATAAATAAATATCAATATAATCAACATTTAAAACCAGACTAAATTAAATAAAAAAGTCATTAGCAAACTATTACATACCATTTTTTACGACACATCTCTTATTTCTTCGACTGGTATTATATAATTTCCTTCATCTGTCTTTCTCATTCTAGCTCTAACCCAGTTGAAACTCCGATCATATAATGAGGTGGCATCAAATTGCATTGTTAATGACTAGGAGAAAGAAGCAATAGGATCTTCAGCCATTTATTCGAATCTTTTATCAGCATAGCCCTTGCAACCCAAATAATAGGGATGAACATTCTTTGCTTTTTTTCCTTTGACTATGACCTTGATTTGCTGTTAACAAAAACACAAGTAATGAAGAAATCAGTATTATTCTGATATCTTAACATATTTTTACCAAAATAATTAAAATATTAATGGCTTTAGTGATTAATGATTCTACTACACATAGAGAAACTTGTAGATTTTAATAAAAGGTACCTTAAATGCTTCGTTCTGATGCATCAATTTGAACTCTTCCCACATCTCAGGTTCTAATATTCATATTTTCCCAATGGTGATAACTAGTAGGGATTACTAATCATCTTAATGTATTTTTTGACAAGGCGATGTTTGAAATCTTTCTACCACCTTTCTGCACTTTTCAATTTTTTTTTTCATTTTTACAGTATCCGAAATAATGAACACTTCCTGCAAACCAATATTTTAGTATCATTAGTCCCATCACAAATTATATAATAGATGGGCTACATTTTACTTTGATAATGCTATTATACTAAGTCTTATGTTTTCATAAGACATTTACCTTAATATCCTCTCTTATCATGTCTTTAAGACTCTTTTCAACTTTATTCCACATTAGATGTGTTATCTTTATTTTAGAATGTGCTACCATATTGAGATATGATCTAAATATGTTTGCATTTTCTGCAAGTGGGTTACCATCCCTATCAAACTCTAGTCTTTTTTTATTCCCCTTTCTTCAGTAATTTCTTGTATTTTGCACCTCCCCTCTCATTCCTCTTGCTATTGGGATGAACATCGTCCTTTGAAGACATGATTTCCTGCAACACAAGTATAAATAATATGTATAACAAGTAAGCAATTTATTTGGGGATTTAAAAGCAATTAATTATAACAAAGTAACATGTTATTATAAAGCAATTCAAAAGCAATATCATTACTACAAATAAATAGATGTACCATGGAAAAAGTTAAATCAATTATTAGGAATTTTTGATCCATAAGCCTTCGGTATGATCAACACGCATGTAATTTGTATATAAGATATCATGACCAACTAGCATAGGCATGTCAATAGAAAAATAGGGGAGTCTCATCGAACTGATCATACTCTTCCTCATCTATTACGTCATCAATACCAACAATACGTCTTTTACTTTGAAGAATAATAGACCACTCGCTATCACTCAGGTTAACAATGTAAAATACTTGTTTGGCCTGTAAAGCGAGAATGAATGAATCATCTTCATAACCTAACTGACTAAAATCGACCATCGTGAATCCATGCTCATCCACCTGAACACCGCGTTGGTTTTCAACCCATTCACATAAGAAGAGAGGAATACTAAAAATTTCTTATAGAAAAATGAGGGAAAAAAACTTCACTTGGGCAATAATGGTGGACGGTGCGCAGGAGGAAGAAGCAAAAGAAAAGGGATTTGATGTTAGGGCAGGGTTTGATGCGTCTGTTCTTTATATAATAGATGCATTAGACCCACCTAAACGGCGCCATTCAATTAACTGGGGTTGATGCATCTGTTATTTTGTTCAATTAACTAGGGTTTGATGCATCTATTCTATAAAGAACATACGCATCAGACCAAAACTAGGGTCTAATGCGTCTATTCTATAAACTAGAACTAGAGTCTGATGCATCTGTTCTCCACCAAAATAGACGCATTTGTATTTGATATTTTTGAAAATTTTTTGACTTCTATTTATTCTAGACGTATAATATAAGAACAAATCAACTAAAAAATTTAATAAGTTAAATTTTGAATCAAAAGAAGGGATAAATTAATTATTTATTTTAATTTGAAAATCTAATGCATAAAACAAATTTGATTCATGCATATAAAAAAATATACATATAATTAATATGCAATAAATATGAATAGACAAAAAATAAATAAATAATTGAGTTCATGCGTCTGTTCTTTACAAAACAAACACATCTAACTTTTCCGAAAACTTAACAAATAGAAATAAAAAATTGAGTCTAATCCATCCGTTCCACGAAACAAACGCATCAGAGAGAACTGATGCATATGTTAGGCAATTAACAGACGCATCTGAGTCTTAGACTGATAATTTTATTTATAAAAATGCCACCTTATCAATTATATATGTCTGTTTTCTTTAAAATAGACGCATCTGACCTTTGCATAAGGTGTATTTTGTACTAGTGTTATCACGGTTTAGATTCACAGAACTAAGAAATTTATATTTTTTTTAACACATATTAAGATATGTTAATCCATGGTATTATTTCTTGCTCTAGGAATGATAGTATCGATAAGGCTAACCACCACGATTTTGAGGATTAGCTAGATATAGATTGAGACTCTAATAATCCAGGTCTGTACATATAATCATCTAAATTCGCCTTAATTACTATGTTTGTGAATCTGTGAATTTTTAAGGATTGTGATTCTATGCCATTGAACGGTTTGAGACATGTATCACATACATATTACGCAGCAGAATTTAAAATTTTTCAAAACCTAAAACAAGAGAATTGGCTTGTGTCAATTGAAACTAATTTACCAAAGCAAAATTCAGAAACTATACCTTTATAATTTCTTGATATTTCTTCAACTTCTCACCTTGTTCGGTTGTAGTAAACTACAACAATCCAATCTTGGATTGTCTCTAACAATATCCACGTGAAGAAGAGAGAATGAAACCACTAGAGAGATGACTTGAACACACCTCAAAGTGCTAGCAATGATGTGTGTTCCTCTGAGAGAAAAATTAAACTCTTTAATTTTCTTGTTGTCTCTAAAAAAATTTTCTTGTCAATTTTCTGACTTTTAGAGTCTTTTAGATCCAAAAAAATATCAATTTCATTTACCAAAAATTAAAAAAGAAGAAAATGAGGGGTTATAGAAATTATGGCCATTAAGGGCCAATAAATCTCATTTGTAAGCCACCTAGGCTTGCTGGGTAGGCCCAGCTAGCCTACCAGGCCAGTGGGCCCTTCAACCCCCCTGAGCAATTTTTTCTCGCGAAACGACTCGAAATAATTCTCTCACTTTATATTTCATCCAAAGTCATTTTACTCATTCTTTATATCTCCAAAGCGTATGACCCATTAGGTTCCAGGTTACGTTGGCCACTTAAATTATTAATTAATTTAAGCAAGTTATGAGCGGTATCTAGCAATACATCATGCCCGCCAATTAACTAGAAAGTCAGTGGTTTGACTATGAACCTTTCCATAGACAATTTCTATGTGATTTATCCTTTCACGATTCTATACCCCACTCGGTTCAGAGTATGGACAATGTGTCAACTCTCGCTAAACTAACTACGTCACACATAGCCCAAGTGATGTTGGATCTTATCCTGGAAACTAGTTACTCTATTAGACATGTCACTAAAGACATTTTCATGACATTTCCACTCTGACCAGAGATTCCGAGTAATGTCCCGACAAGTAGCCATAGGTATACACTCCTTCTATTCATAGTGGTGAATCATTTGTTGGCTACCTAATTACCTTCAAATACCTCAAGTTGTACCCAATCACCACCTTATAAGCAACTTTTATAAGGTGACTAGGAATAGAGTCAAAGTACAGAATCAATATCCAAGATATCCTTGAGTACCTTAAGTCTAAGGATACTTGCACCATTGCTATGATGAGACTATCATTGACATTTGAATAGAATATCCATGTGATTGTCTCATAGAAGGTCATCTAATGTACTTGGCTACTCTTAGCAAGCATCCATGTGTTAACTCTAAACATCTCATGCTTACAAATTATGAGATCTACTGCTTGATCCAATCAAGAAATATAACATGTGCTAGTCTATCCAGATTAATAATGTCCCATCTCATTAATCCTATGATTAGGGATAATTTAGATACTAACATAATTACACATGATAAGAATCTCATTATCATGATCTCATCTTGATTTCCTTCATGCTATGTTATGTATCAAGGACTTTATTAATTGATTTAAGATCACTATCAATTCATATATCAAATGAATACTAATTTATTGAAAATGCCTTTTATTAATAAAAAAACATGAACAATAAGTGTTAAATGTGATTACCTTTAGAGCACTTCTCTAACAGCCACATGATTTAATTATTGTGATGTGTTAATATGAGGATTAAAGGAATGACATGTAGATTATTGTTGAAAAATGATAATGTGATTTATTTGTATGAAATTGGTTGATTTATTGGTTTTATTAATGATAAAATTGGGATTGGAATTAGAAGAAAACAAGAAAAATTGAACTAGAATACCGAGGAGCAAAACAAAAACTTGAGGACCGAAAAGTAAGTTTGGCAGCAACATAAGCATGCATGCCGCTGCAAGTGGCTTCGTGCCACAACATGCCAGCGGTGTGCCGCAGGTCGATAACCAGTCCCGCCGACATTGTTTTCCAAACCATTTTTAATTATGTGAATATTTTGGCTTATACATGTGTATTTGAGTGGTTTGAATTGTCAAGTATGTAAATTGGGATTATGGTAATTTGATTAATATGAAATCATGCGAGGATAAAATAAATATACAATAAAATGTTTACGCCAAACATGATTAAGAGCATATGTTTGATATATGTATACATATATATTAGGGTAAATAATAGTGAAAAAAAAAAGTTTCATGTTTTTTATTATTTGAATTTTATATGATACTAGAGCATATATATAAAGAAATCATGTCATTTTCACCTTCAATATTTTTCACATGATCTATGTCAATTAATAGTTCATTTCATGTCACAAGCAATATGGATATATATATTGTTAGAGATGTGTTCAAAAGGCAATCGCCTCAGGCACTTAGTGTACATATTCATAAAGGCATTTTTTCATTATATTGGTATTCATTTGCATATGAATTGATATAGACCTTAAACTGATTAATAAAAGTCCATAATATGAAACATAGCATGAAGGAAATCATGATGGGATTATGATAATGAGATTCCTATCATGTGTAATTATGTTAGTATCTAAATTATTCATAGTCATAAGATCAACAAGATGGGACATTGTTGATCCAGATAGACTAGCACATGTTACACTTATTGATTAGATCAAGCAGTAGATCTCATAAGCTGTGAACATGAGATGTTCAAAGTTAACATGTGGATGCTTGCTAAGAGTAGTCAAGTACATTAGATGACCTGCTACAAGATGATCATATGAATTATCTATTCAAATGTCAATGATTCTCTCATCATAGCAATAGGGCAAGTATCCTTAGACTTTAGGTACTCAAGGATATCTTGGATACTGATTTTGTGCTTTGACTCCATTCCTTATTGCCTTATAAAGGTCGCTTATAGGGCGGTGATTGGGTACAACTTGAGGTATTCGAAGGTAATTGGGTAGCCAATAGAGGATTCACCCCTCCTGATAGAGGGAGAGTATGCACACGGCCTCTTATCGAGATCATTACTCAGTAATCTCTAGCCAAAGTGGAAACATCCTAAAAATGGTCTTCAGTGACATGTCTAATAGAGTAATGAGTTCCGAGGACACGATATAACATCACTTAGGCTAGATGTAACATAGTCATCTAGCGGAAGCTGACACATAATTCGTGCTCTGAACTGAATGGGGTATAGGATGGTAAAAGGATGAATTGCACATATTGTTGTGTATGGAAAGGTTTGTAGTCAAACCACTGACCTTCCGGTCAATTGGGAGTCATGATGTGTTGCTAGATACCGCTTATGACTTGCTTAAATTATTTGATAATTTAACTGACCACTATAACTGGAAATCTAATGGGTCACACGCATGGAAGATGTCAAGAATGAGTAAAATGGCTTTGGATGAGATCCAAAATATGAGAGAATTATTTCGAGTCGGTTCGCGATAAGATCACGGAAAAAAATCGATCGGGAGAGTTGATAGGCTTGTACGGGCTTGTTGGCAATCGGCAGGCCTGCTGGGCCTGCCCAGGGGCCCCAAGCGGGCTACTGCGCGCTGGCTCCCAATTCCCATATAAATTGGCCGATTGGCCATTTCACTATTTGCAACTCTTCATATTCTCCTCTCTTCACTTTGGATGTAGTTTTCTGATTTTTTTTTTTATATATATATATATATAAAAGACCCCAAAAGATAGAAAATAGACAAAGAAAAATTTTTGGGAGGAGAAAATTTTTTGAAGATAAGAAAATTAAAGAATTTAATTTTTCCTCTCAAAAGAATATACATCATTGCTAGCACTTTGAGGTATGTTCAAGCCATCTTTCTAGTGATTTCATCCTCTCAACTTCGTATAGATATTGTTAGAGACAATCCAAGATTGGATTGTTGTGATCTGCTACAACCCAACAAAGGGAGAAGTTGAAGAAAAATCAAGAAATTATAAAGGTATAATTTTTGAATTTTCATTGGTTAAATTAGTTTTAATTGGTAGAAATAGAATCATTTGATTCGGGTTTTAAAAAATTTTATTTTCCACTGCATAATATGTATGTG
>CATIWF010019093.1:0-52880 GCA_949630135.1 Balakata baccata | reverse complement strand
AAAATACTGTTATATAAAATAAATTACGATATGAATATTAGCAGATTTAATTGTTAAAAATTAATTAATTTAATATTTAGAACTGAAAACCATTAACACATTAGAACAAAAATTACATTAAATATTAACTAATTTAATTTTTAGTTTAGATTTTATTTTTGATTCATTTAGAGATAATAAAAAATATTTTATAAAAATATGTGACGCAACGTGATGCTAAAGTACTAGTTAAAAATAAAAAGACAAATTATGAAATTTTCTAAAGTAATAGAATGAGGCCTTTGATCTGTCTGCAAGCCCATGCCCATGTTTTTTATTTGTCCATAAAACAGAGTTGTCTTCGCCAGCAAGTCTGAGAAGAACGAAGATCCCTTTGTAAGCTTTCTTCTGAATAGCGAACAAAATCAGATCAAATTTCGTTACGTTATTCATTCACACTCTACTTTTCTCTGCTTCAGCTCTTTCCGTTTGATTTATAAACCCACTATGGCCAACGCGACGGTGAAGGAGACCGGCTCCGAACCCGCTAAGCTTTTGGGCCCCGACTCAGCTTCTGAAAGAACATTGTACGTCTCCCTTTGCTCTCCTCATATCTCAACTTTAATCATTGGTCTTTATATATGGCTGTATTTGAAAATTGAAGATGTTGAATTTTCGAGTGGGTTTTTTGCGGTGTGATTTGAAACCCTAGTGCATTTGTTTATGTTGGTGTAGGTACCCATATGTAACGGGGACGTCTGTGGTTGCTTTGAAGTATAAGGACGGTATTCTGATGGCTGCTGATATGGGAGGTTAGTTCGTTTAATTGCGTCGTCGCTGATTTATAATAATGTGCTGTGTTTCTGTTTTTTTTTTCTTCAAAGAAAAAAGCCAACTACGGTTGCATTTTGTTATCAATTGTTTCTGTTTGATTGACAAAAATAGAAGAGAAAATAGTAGCGTGGAGCAGAAAATTTTTGGGTTTTGCATGCTGTTGAGTCAAAAGTTTACTTAAGAACACATCATGGATCTTTGCGCAAATCAGAGCTGAGGACCGGTTGTAGGATTTTCAATGTGAGAATATGAGTTCAAAAATCGAATGCTTGTGCCACACATTTGAAAAGCAAATATATTGCACTAATGTGCTGGTCGCTGCAGAACACACTGCAATATTTCGTTTCTTAAACATATCCTTTTTGGTGTTATCCTTGCATAGCACAGGTCTTTATTTTTTAGGTGTATCTGTATTTTATCGTGTTTTATGGCTTTGCATATATCTTTTTGATTTTTTACTTCCCTATTTATTCTCGGCCTAACGGTATTTCATATTTCCTCGTACCCATCCAACGATGTTCACTTCTTTCAAGATTATTGAATTTGGGCCTTTCCCATTTGTATTATATATGAGATGAGTGATTACAAGTTTCCATTGTGTCATTGAAATTGGCAGCATCTTATGGATCCACTTTGCGGTACAAGAGTGTGGAGCGAATTAAGCCCATTGGGAAGCATTCTCTTCTTGGTGCCAGTGGAGAAATTAGTGATTTTCAGGAGATTCTTCGCTATCTTGATGAGCTCATGTAAGTTTATGTTTCTGTTGATTACTTTGTTTAGCTATTACTCCTCATGGACTCTTTTAGGTAAATAAGTAGCACGGAGTTGCTTTTGTTTGTGCTGCTTGAAACTTGTTTCCCAGGAACTGATGGTTGATATTGTATAATATCTGCAGCCTGTATGACAATATGTGGGATGATGGCAACTCTTTGGGTCCTAAAGAGGTGCACAACTATTTGACAAGGGTGATGTATAACAGGCGCAACAAGTTCAATCCATTGTGGAATTCACTTGTTCTTGGTGGAGTGAAAAATGGACAAAAGTATCTTGGCATGGTAGGCTTCGGTTACATCTTTTGCCATTACACCTAGTTATGAGTTTTGTCTTGCTATTTTCCAAACTGCCTACTGAGGAGGAACAAAAGAGGTGACGTTTAGTAATTAGTTGTTATGTTTCTTAATGGGGCATCTTCAGGTCTCTATGATAGGAGTAAACTTCGAGGACAATCATGTAGCAACTGGATTTGGGAATCACCTTGCACGGCCAATACTTCGTGATGAATGGCATGAGAACCTGAGTTTTGAAGATGGTGTTAAGTTACTGGAGAAATGCATGCGTGTGCTCCTGTATCGTGATAGATCAGCCGTGAACAAGCTTCAGGTTTGTTTTTTTTTTACATGTTTTCTTAAAGTTGCATGATTATTAATATTGCTCCAATTACCATGCTGGAAAGTGATAAGTTAGGTGTTATTTGCTGAAATTTTAGGAATCTACTAGTTTGTCTATGTGGTGAAGAAGAATTAATTTATCTGATTCAAAATGGATGCAGTTGAGGTTCTTTTGCATTGAACTGAACTTAGACTATTATTAGTTTTCTGATGCAACGAAACAAAACAATTCTTATAGGATGTATCAATGCTTTTCATATTGCCAATAGGCATCACTGACTATGCCTTTCTAATCCTACTATCTAGGAATGGACACTAATAGACCACTAGGGAATTGAACTGCTAGCTCAATTTGTTCTAATCTGGTTAAGTGAGATGCTTAGGTATTGAAATGGTGGATAAATTGTTTTTCAAGTGTCAAGATTATGAAAACACTGATTCCCTTAGTCAATAGTGGAGCAGCAATCCCCTGACTTTTGGGTATTTCCCTGGCTTTCAGGCAGTGCTTTAATATCATGCTGAACCCTATATTGCTTGATAAGTCCCTCATATCTTATTGTATTATTGGCATATTTCAACAAATGGTATAACATTGCTCTGATCTCAAGTACTGCATTTTTCATTATTGTTATGCTATTAGACCTCCTCCGAGATGGTAATTGGACGACAATGGGAAAAGATCTGCCATTGAGTTTGCTCTTGGTTGCACTTTCCCTTATTTTACAGAAGCCTTAAGAAAATAATTTAGTTTCTTAAATATGAAGATAAAAAATAAGGAGAAAAGGAGGGGGGCAAGAGAGAGAGAGAGAGAGAGAGTGATGGTAGTATGTTTTCATAAGAAAACTAGGGAGATGGAAGAAAAATGAATCCAAAGCTATTGACACTTGTCATTCTAAGCTCTTGAAGATTTGATGCTAATCTCTGTGTGTGCGAGTGTGTGAGAGAGATACACAAAGTTCACAGCTATAGATAATTCTTGAGGCAATCTCAATAAAACTTTTGCATTTATTCTAGTCATGTCTTCAGTATTTTCTTGAGTTCAATTGTGTTTCTGTATGTACGTGCTAGGCATATGTGAGCTTACACTTTTCCTTGATTCTTTCCAAGTTCAAGATTCTCAATCTGGTTTGCTCAAGATAATGCCATATATTAGGTTTTTAAAGATGCTTAGTTTGACTTCATTTACATTAATGTAAAAAGTTTTCAACTTGGATGATTTTAATGGTGGTCTGTGTGTAAATGAAAATGGCGACTAACTTCAAATAATGTAAATTAAACTTTTTTATTTTGAATTGTTCTATCAGCATGCAACAGTCAGAATAAATTGTTCTCTAAATGGTGCAACTCATTTACAATTTTAAAAATTGCAGATAGCCAAAATTACTGAAGAAGGTGTAACAATTTCACCACCTTATGCATTGAAGACCTTCTGGGGATTTGCTGCATTTCAGAATCCAACAGTTGGTGCTGAAGGATCATGGTAGAATGTAGTTGGTGGAAGTTATTTGGAACTTAATCGTCTGAATAGCAAATATTTACTTGTACCGTTGTGGAGTTCTCCCCAGTCTGCTTGTTATAATATCCAACCATGAATAGTTCTCAAACAGTTCTGGTTTTTTCCTTTATTTGCTTGTAATGCTCTTGAACATGATGCATGCACTTTTCGGGAGAATCTACAATTTGTTCCAGTGGTTTATTGCAAATCAGAAATCATGTTTTAATTTGGTTAATACATTCAAGGGCAAGATTTTCAGCGTTACTGAAGTTTACGTTACTGGAAGATGCAGCAGCTCGCATGAGATAGATTCTTGACAGGAATACCAATAGAATCATCAGTTATCATGACTTTTATAGTAAATCTTTTTCTCTTATAAACTAATCTCTTCATTTTAAAAAATATATTATAAAGTTATTCAGACTCTTCTGATTATTTTTACTATTATAAATAAATAAAATATCAAATTTATTTATTTTTTTCTAAATTTTTTTGTAATATTATTAATTTGATACTAAAATGATACTTTTGTCTTTTATTTTAATGCATTTTTTAAGTTAATAAAATGTTAAATATGTCAAAATATAAATAAATGTATTTTTAACATTTTTTAGTTGACGAATAATATTTTTAGTTAACAAAACTAAATCTGAAAGATTTTATAATGTATTTTTAAAAATAAAAAGACTAACTAGTTAATTCAACTAAATTTTATAAAGTATTTCAATAATTTACTCTTAAATATAATTTGTATTGCTAGGGATGTTTTTCTTTTTCTTTTTTTTTTTTTTGACTTCTTCATTTGTAAACAAGAACTTCAAGTTTGTGGTTTGAATAACTAGGATTATACAAAAATTAACTAAATCGATCAAATCAAATCGAACAGATATGTAATTTTATGGATGATCTGTGGTTTTGAAATTTTTATAAATCAATTTTTTTTGTTTAGTTTTGGATTGTAAAAATTTAAATCCAATAAAACCAATAATATATATATATATTTGCAAAAGAAATATCTAATTTAATTATTTTCTTCTACTTGTTCAATTATTAGGATCAAATGTTATTTTTAATGAATATGTTGAAACACTATGATTGAGCAAGAATTACTTTACTAATCTATAAATTATATTTTAAATTTCTAAAAGTTAAAATAGTGTGCTAAATTTTTATTTTTTGAATAATTTTCACATTGTTATTTCGATTATGGTTTAAGTTAATAGTTATTGAATTTTTATAATATTTTGATTTTATTCATTCATTTATTTATCAAACCAACTAAAACAACTATGTAAACTAAATCTAAATAGTATTGGCTTGAATATTTTTAATAGTACTTGGATTAGTTAAAGTTTAAAGTATTTGAAAATCAATTTTATTGGTTTGATTAAAAAATTTTATCAAAACCAAACAAATCGAACCATAAATACTCCTATGAACAACTACATGGAGAAGAATGGCAGCTAGCGAGCATTGGTTGGATAAACTATTTACCAATTTATGATCAATAGATTAAAAATTCCAAATTTAAAGTTTTTTCCGTTTTTAGAGTGAAAAGAGAGAAGAGAGAAATTATTCGCTTCTCCAATTAGCGGACACTGGCTGTCCGCCATTAAATAAGCGGACAATAGGTTTTGTCCTCGTATATATTTCAAAAAATTCGCACAACTTTTTCTTAAATAAAGTCATTTTGGAGTGCTGATGTGTTTTATAAGAGTAATTTTATAGTATACCTGGTGTAATTTATACCGGATGCCTTAAAACCATTGTATTATAAACTTTAAATCTCATCCGTTGACAATGAATGGTTGAGATTAAAAATTGATGATCCAATGATCATAAAGCACCCAGTGAAATTTACACCGAATGCACCACAGAATTCCTCGTTTTATATAGTTCTATACTCTTTCTTTGCAAAACAAGAAAAATGCATACATGCATCTCTCCACTTCCATAATAGATAATATATGAAGCTTTATGCACTGGAACTTCCTTTATTGTATGTAAATGGAACCAAAAAATAGTCGTGTTGTCCGCGTGTGATACAAGGGGACATCTCTGTCCACTGTTTCATCTTGGGACCTTGCACTGTCCGCCTTTGTACATTTGGACACCCTTTTTTATTATTATTATTATTATTATTATTATTATTATTATTATTAAAATTCAAGTAAAATTAAAAATAATTAAAAAACAAGTTAAATAAATGAATTATCATATATATGAATTATATATATATATATATATATTTCATGTAGAAATATGAATATCGAAGCTTTGGGTAGTAAAAAAAAATGGAATACTGTATTTCTAATATCAGATTTTATATTTGAATGAATCTCGTAATTGTAAAAAAATAGATTTCTTAGTTATGGCCTAGCAAAAGAAAAATTGAAATAAGATCATGTAGGTCTCTCCCTTTCAAAATCGGACGTGAAAGTTTTCTCTCATCCAACTCAAATAGTTATATCAAATATAAAGCAAATAGTTTCTGCTTTCAAAATCGACAAAACCCAAAACGAGCTATTCCTTATTCAAGTTTCCAATGAGTACCAAGCTTTGGTTGATTCATTCTGGGAACTTTATTCAATTGCATCCTATATTGGTAAATAGTTTATCAAAAGAGAAAATCCCCAAGCATTTCCTGACCAAACGAAAATTGTGAATTTCATTTTCCTTATGAAGGCAGTAGATCCAACAATGATGGAACCGCATCATTATTGCTTTCTGTCCAACCATAGGAAATTTGGCAAGAATTTTGTTCAGCTTGCCCAAGAACCGAAAAATGCCCTCCTTTTCCTCTGACATTGGGATTCTCATATTAGAAACGTAGGGATGTTCATCGGTTCATTCTGAACTGAATTGAGCTAATTAAAATTTGATTTGGTTCGATTAAAAATAGATTTTTGAGTCAAATATCGTAGAGAATTGCATACTCAAAACGAATGGAATCTTATAAATTCAACCAAATCAGACAGAATTGAAGTACTAATTAAATAAATTAATATAATTAAAATAGTATTTTATTAAAATTGAATTTATAATATATTGATAGTAGATAATATTAATTGTAAATTATATATATATATCACTAACTATGACAGTTCATGTTCAACTGTCATGTGGTTAATTCATGTTATCGGTAATAGTTATTGTATAGACTTATAAATATCGCTTCACTCTTCATTGTTTTTCAATATAAGAAAGCTAGCACTTCAATATAACACCTCTCTAGATTTGAGTTCTCACATTTGGCCCATATTTTTATCTATGTTTTGCCGTTGTGGATTTTGCCTAGGGATATTATAATACATCCCTCCATATGGGACTCAGAGTCCTCATCGAGTGAGGCTCATGTTCAATTGTCTTGTAACAATATGCAAATAGCCAAATTACACAATCTAAAATTGTTAACTCAAGTTACTACTAGTAGTTATTGCATAGGTTTATAAAAATTGCTTTCTTGTTTATTGTTTTCTAACGTGGGATTTAAGAAGCAGATAACTCTCTATATTTGAGTTTTTACATTTAATCCATATCTTCTTCCGTATTTTCTCAAATATGGAATTTGCTTTGAGATGTTTATACATATATACACATATATAAATCAACTACTAATTTAATTGTAAAAAATGATTAATATAAAAAAATATACTAAATATTCTTCATAGATAGTGCCTTTATATAATAATAATAATAATAATAAAACATTAAATTTAAAATGCAGTTTTACATTTATAATATAAAATTATTTTTTTTGAGTCAATTGTATAATTTACTTCCAGTATAAATAAATAAATCAACTTATTCTTGGGCAAAAAATGCAAGAAACATTAAACTTTAACTACAAAGCATCCAAGAATTTGGGATATTCTTATCTTAAAAAAAAAAAAAAATCTTAATGAACTTGGTAGCAATTTCTCAATACATGGGTGTGCCAAAAAAAAAAAAAAAAAAAGAGTGCAAGTGTGCTAAAAAAAATTAAAGTGTTTTCCGAACTAAAAATGAAATTTACACATTGACTTCTAATCAAATGATTATAAATTCGTGAGTTTCCCTGATAGTGTGCTTAAATTTGATTGCTAATAAAATTGAAATATTAACAGTAGTAAAAATTAAGCTAGCGAGCAATTGAAACTTAAAGAAAATAAATTTTGAATGAAAGCAAATGCTGAAGACAATGATTTTATTGATGAAAATGAAATCAATGAGCCATAATGAGTTGAATTAAAACCAAAATCACTAGAGTTAATGCTAGAAAAAGACTAATGATAACTGAAATTTGCTAGAGATTGACTGAAATTGAGTATTATTGAGTGTTTGTTTGTTGATTGGATTGGTTGTGCCTTTTCTTTGTGAATGTCTCTTCCTTTTATAGCATCAAAGCCAAAAATAATTGTTGTCATTATCTCTACTCTTTATACTTTCTCTCCAACTGCTCCACTTTCTCTAATAGTTAGATAGGGCACCACGTTCCTAGTAGTTACATCTATGTTTTTCCCCTAGTCTACCACTTCTCACCAATTGTATCTATAGTGCTCCTATTTTTTAGGGATTCAACTCGACTACTTCTTGCCGAAATATTTGACTTCTCAATGACTTGGACCCTAAATCTTGTCATAGGTTTGAGCTTTAACCAAATGAGCTTATAACAAAAGAATATGGTATAAACAATTGTTCTCTGCAAAAGTATGGCCATGAGTCATAACTGTATGAATATAAATTTCTTAAACTCTCTAGGTTTTCTCATTTCTAGACTTGAAATTTCAAAGGCGGGAGAAAGTCAATATTAGTTCTCATTCTCCAAGAGAGATTAATCTCTCATTCTCTTTCTCAAAAGCCAAAGATTTTAATTCTAAAAAAAACCTACTCCTTTTCTTCTTCTTCAATCTCTTCACCTTTTCAATAAACTCATCTTCTCAATCTACCATTTTTAAACTTTTCACCAAGAAAATCTAAGAAATCAAGAAAATCCATATTCTCCCTTTGGTATTTTCGGCCAAAAACCTAAGCTTTCTTCTTCTTTTTCTCCTCCTTCTTCATCTTCCGCAAACCTACAAAATCAATTTTCTTATTCTATTATTTTCGGCCAAGATAGACTTCAAGACAAAGAAAACCCGATCCCCCTTGTTTGGGAAATCCAAGTGCTGCTACAAAGTTCCATCACTAAAAATACCATGAAATTCTCTCAGTTGCACAAGGTTTCGGCTCCACCACTATCAACCGTCGCTCATCTACATGAAAACCATGCCTAGCACTGCCGCCACTGAGAAGACCAAGTGTCGCGGGTCACCAAAAATTATAACTCCTTATCTCCCCGAGAAACACAAGCATCACCGGCCAACTAAGGATCTTAAGCATTGATATGAGCCCCATCACACAACCAAGACTTTTCATCTCATGCCATCGTTTAAGAACCAAGAAGGAGACCCATAACATAACAAACCCACTCTCCATCACCAGGTAAGTATTTTTAATTATTTCACTGTGATTCTTGGCTCTATGGATTGCTTAGACTCGTGACAAAAATGGATTGAATATAACCTTAAAAATAATGTCTGAATATTTCATTTGTGATTCCTTGCAGCAAACAGTTCTCAAATCTATACTTCAGTGATTAAGCTTTATGCTAGAAAAATTTTCCCTCAAATTCATATTACAAAAAGATTTAAAGGAAATCCTTTGAGACTTGACATTATACTTGTGCTTTGAGTTTATCGTGTGATAGGACTATATTTTTTCTTTGGTAAAGAAATTTTTCTGAAACTTATTGGTACTGAATTTGGCCTAAAGAGTTAATTTAGGCCTACGGATTGTAGTTTGCCTAATGAATTTCTATTACGTCCACGGACTAGACCCTAACTGTATATGCGTATTACTGTTGTTTATACCGCAGTACAAAGATGTACTGACCATAGTCTAAATACAGACATATGAGTGTGAGAAATCTAATTTAATATGATAATATGATATTTAATATGAATATTGAGTTGATTTGATGAAACATTACGATTTTCTATCATGCATATAAATCAAAGCAACGAACCAGGCCGAAAATATAGGGTTTTTGCACAGCGGTGATAATTCGAGTTAAGCATATCGAAATATAAAGAATAATATTTTAAGGTCATATGTGAAGTTATATGAAGATATTTTAAAGTTAACGGCTTCGATTTGAGGAAATAATATTTCTAGTGTAGATTTACAGTCTAATTTTTTGAATAGGAGTTAGAGATATGCGTTTACTATCACAATGATGCCAATATGACCATAATTGAAGTCTAAGATTTTTAAAATTGATAATTTAAAAATCGGACTTCAGATGAAATTTTACGGGCATGATTTAGAAAAAAATGACTAAATCGCAAAAACGTAATTTTTGCACTAGAGGTCGTTTTGCAAAATCGGAAAGACTATTTCAAAGAAATTTTTTTTTTTGAGAATATTTTTATGTTAAATTTGAGGAGATAAAGTCATTTGGAATATGAATTTTAAGAAAATAAATTTATTTAAGTACTAAATTATAAAATTATAAAATTGGTGGAAAAAGTCCAAAGTTTTGGATAAAATCCAAATTATCTTCTTGGTTAATTTTAATTAACCAATTGGAGTAAAAATTAAATTAAGATTAATTAAGCATTAATCAAGTATATAAAGTAAAAAAATGGAAAAAAATTCAACAATTTCAAAATATATATATAAAAAACTCATCTTCTTTTTCTTCTTCCCTTGGAGGACTACCATAACAATTCCCTTAATTTTTTTAAAAATTTTTCTCACAAATTATCATCATCCAAGCATAAGAAAGTATAAGAAATTAAGTAGGAGTGAAAAAAATATTTTTTGAGGAAAATCTCATGTTGGCCAAAAATTCCTAAAAAAAATTAGAGGTGTGATTTTTTTCACTTTTTTTTTTTTCCAAATCTCCATAGATTTAAGTTGATTTGAATGTTTTTTTTTATTATTTTTTTAAATTTTTCTCACAAATTATCATCATCAAAGCATAAGAAAGTATAAGAAATTAAGTAAGAGTGAAAAAAATATTTTTGGAGGAAAATCTTATATTGGCCAAAAATTCTATAAAAAAAAAATTAGAGGTGAGATTTTCTTCACTTTTCTTTCAAATCTCCATAGATTTAAATTAATTTGAATTATTGTTTTGAAAAGATTTGGTTTGGTGGTGTGTTTAATATTGAATTTGTGAAAAGAAAGAATTATGGATTTGTAGAAAAATTATGAAAAAATTAAATAAAAATAGAAAACGAGTAGAATGAGAGTTAAGGAAGATGGATATATTAAAAAATTGATGAAAATAATTTTTAGGAATTTTTGTGGAATTTTTAGAAATTTCCATAATTATGACCGAATTTTTAAAAAATTATTTTGATAGATTTGTGCCTTAAAATGATGAAAATGAAGTTAAATGAAATGTTTGGAAGTGGAAGATAATTTTTGGAATGGATGAAAAATTTAATTGAATTTCGGTGAATTTTTGGATTTTTGGCCTAATTATTGAAAAATTTATTGGAAATTATTGAATATTATTTTGATAAAATTGGTAATGGAAAATGCAAGAAAATGAATTAAAGTGATTATAAAAATTTATTTAGAATTTTTAAAGCATTTGTGGAATTAATAGAAATTTTTGAGTGGAAACAATGGATTTATGGAGAAAAATAGTTTAGAGGAGGAAAAATAAGGAAAATAAAATTATATTGGAAAAATTTTGATCGCGCTAGGAAACGTGTCAGTGATTGAAGTCTCATATTACCCATCAATAACGAGAAAAATAATATTGATATGAGATTATCATATATGAGATAGTAGTATGAAGTAATCGGAGAGTTTTATTTTAATAAAATATATGTTAAAGAGGACTTTGTAATTAATTAGATATTATTTATTGTTTAGTCGCATCTACGCAACAAACATGCCACAGTTGAGATTTATACAATAATTTATAATTTTAGCTATTAAATACTTAAAATATGATTTTAATAAAATTTTGATTAAAATATATTTATATGATAAATTTGAAATTGAGAAATAATTATTACAGCAAATATTTAGACAAAAAATATATATTTTTGTGCCTTATTTTCTTGAATGATAAAATAGTTGGAAATATTACAGAAATTTGTATTTGACGAGAAAGTGATATTTTAGCCCATATATTATTATAGACAACGATTTATGGAGTTATTGGCATGCCAATAGAGTTATTGGTCTGTGTGTTTCCTGTGACCATATATTATATTTTATGGTCTGATGGATTTTTTGTAGTAATATAATATATATATTCGGTCCGATAGATTTTCTGGGATTTTGCAATATAATTTATTCACATTATTTACTCTTATCTGGTGAGTTTCCTGGGATCATGAGATGATATGTATCATTTGTTTCCTTGTGGTTAGTTTATGATAATTTAATATATGGGGATGACAAGAAATTTTCCTGTGACCATATATTATATTTTATGGTCTGATGGATTTTCTGTGGTAATATAATATATATATTCGGTCAGATAGATTTTCTGGGACTTTGCAATATAATTTATTCACATTATTTACTCTTATCCAGTGAGTTTTCTGGGATCATGAGATGATATATACCATTCGTTTCTTTGTGGTTAGTTTATGATGATTTAATATATGGGGATAACAAGAAATTTTTATGAGTTTACGATATTGATGAATGTTTTTATGTTTTCTATTTTCTATAAATGATTGTTATTATAAATTATTGTACCATTGAGTTGTATAACTCAGTGCGGAAGTTTGTTTTTCTTTCACACAGATTTAAAATGAAGATAAAGCGACAAATTTTGTACGTATAGAGTCACTAATAGTGGGTCCTACAGTATGGAGTCGAGCAGCGGTGGAAATTACCTGCTTCACGGTTGATCCCGGACCTGAGCTCATCATATGGTTGCCTAGGGACAAGGTCTTGCTTGGGTGCAACTATCTATTGCTTTGGTTCTCCTATGATTCCATTTGCTAATTTCTCCTAGGAGGTGGACTATTGAGTCAACTTCCCAACATTGGTACTGGTCTGGTTCTTTATTTTTTCAGTCATCTACATAACTTTAAACTTTTGAACAATTTTCTTTACCAAAGATCTGAGCACATTAGACAAGTTAGAATTGTAAGTAGGTGAAATGTTACCTGGTTCAGTTGGACTCTTATTTCTTTCTTCCTCTTTAGCATGCTGAGGAAGTGTAAGATTTTCTATTTGTTCCACAATAAGTGAGACTCTTTTTTCTTGTTTTCCTATTGGAGCAACAGATCTTGAGCTCTAAGATTCTATAGCTTTCTTACTTCTAATTTCAATAGGCATGTAGTAGTAACCAAATGGATCTCATTGGGCATGCCAAAAAAGATAATAGCAATTTCTCAGTAAATGGGTGTGCTAAAAAGAATGAGTGCGAGCAAGTGAGGGAAATTAAAATGTTTTCTAAACTAAAAATGAAATTTGCGCCTTGATTTCTAATCAAATATTTATATATTTCTAAGTTCTCTTGACAGTACGCATAAATTTGATTGCTAATGAAATTAAAATATTGACAGTAATGAAAATTAAGTTAGTGAGTAATTGAAACTTGAAAAAAATAAATCTTGAATGAAAGCAAATACTGAAGACGATAAATTTACTGATGAAAATGAAGTCAATGAGTTGAATTAAAACTAAAATCATTGGAGCTAATGCTAGAAAAAGACTGATCTGATTGAAATTTATTAGAGATTAATTGAAATTGAGAATTATTGAGTGTTTGTCTGTTGATTGAGTTGGTTGTGCCTTTTCTTTATGAATGTTTCTTCTTTTTATAGCATTAAAGCCAAAAATAATTATTGTCATTATCTTTACTTTCTGTACTTTCCCTCCAACTGCTCCACATTCTCTAATTGTTATATAGTGCACCATGTTCCAGCAGTTATGTTCACTTTTTTTTCTTAGTTTGCCACTTCTTACCAACTGTATTTGTAGTGTTTTCATTCTCTAGGAATTCAACTTGACTGTTTCTTGCCCAAGTATTTAACTTCTTCATGAATTTGAATCTTAAATTTTGTAACGAATTTTATCCAAATGGGCTTATAACAAAATATATATATATATATATATATATAGCAGAACTTAATAAAGCTGCATCTTTTTTTTAATTGTTCATTACTTTTTACAATGGATGACAATAACCATACAAATAAGAAGAAAATGCAAGGAAGCATCTTCTAGTTTTGCCCTGCAATTGCTTCTGCCTTATTAAATGCCCACACGCCAAACCCCCAACTCCCCAATCTATGCTATTTTTTCAAGCTCAATTATTAGTTATTATTCCAAATATATCCTTCAGGCTTCAACCCTATTTCCTTTTTTCCATGCTTTCTCTTTCCTTCTCTCCAAACAAGAAATGCAGTCCATGATTAATCTCCACGGAACCTATGGCCTACCTCTTTCTGTTTTTGGCTTCACCCATCATCTTTCTCTCTCTAAAGAGTACCTCTTCAGCTTGTCTCTCTTACCCACATAATAATTCTATTTATGTATATCATTAATTTTTGATTATGGGTGTAAGAATATGGTGGATCATGATCTCAGAAGGGAAGCCATGAAGAAGCAAAGATCACAATCAAGAGAGGTTTTTGGTGGAAATCAAGAAATGGGTATTCAAAGAAACTTGGAAGGAGTACTGATTACTGAAATTCAACAAGGTGAGATCATGAATGAAGATCTAGCTCTTGTTTTGCAGGATCTGTCTTGTTCATTGCCTTGTACAGCTAAAGCTGCTTAATTACTAGCTTTAATTATTAGTTTTTTTAATATTAAATTAAATTATTGCGTCATAATATTAAGATGACTTTTGTAGCTAGGAATTTTAATCATATTATTTTGATCATGTTTGGTTTGACTATATATGGTGGAGCACATGGAACTATAATAATTCCTTAAGTTTTTAAAATATATGTAGTATAATATAAATTTTTATCATTTTTAAGTTTTATTTCTATATAAAAAAATGTTAGAAGTTTATTTTTATATTGATGCACTTAAGTTTTTGATTTTTTATTTTTTTTATTTGAATTTATAATTTTTTGCTTTCTCTAAAGTAAAGAATCTGATTTCGCCGTTGATTGATTTGATAGGATTATATATGAATTCTTTGCTAACTTATTATTATTATTCGACAGAAATTATTATTATTTGAAAGAAATTTCGCCAAGTCTTCTGTAAGATAGTCTCTTTATAAATTTAGATTATTTTAACTTGCACGTTTTGGGTTTTATTAGTATTATATTAGTCGTGCTTGTTTAGTAATTCAACTTTTTGTTTGTTAGACCATCAATTTTAAAAATAAAAATTTATCAATATTAACACTTAACATAAAAAGAAAAAAATTAATTAATTCAGTTTATTTATATTTTTTTCGTAATAAGATGAAAATTTTATTAGTAATTTTAACTTTTGCCCATCGTTGGAGTGTAATCGAGTTGAGTGGATAAGTGTTAGATTCAAATTTGATTTGATTAAAAATTTTGAAACTCAAACTTAATTTGAATTTAATTGAGTTTTTTTTAATTATTTAAAACTCAACTCAAAAAATATACGAGTTATTCGAATTCAACTTAATAAAGTTAAAATTAACTAAAGAATTTAATAGATAATATATTATACTCGACTTGAAATTAACTCGATTCGACTAAGGTCGAATATATTTAAATACTAAGAATATAAAAGTAATTTGATAGATAATTAAAAAATAAGTACTTGATTAAATTTGCGAGTCTTATAAATCGGGTAATGTGATACTTGAGTTCGACTTAAGAAACTATTCGAACTCTATTCAATTAATATTGAGTCAAAATTTAAATATTTTACTAATCGAATTTGAATAATTCAATAATTTGACTTATTTACACTCAAAACTCAACGTACTTGAGAGTTGAAGATGGATGAACTTTCTTTGAAGTCATAGCTTCCAACGAGGTCAACGTCAGAGAATAGAGAAATTTTTAGGTAAATTGAGTTTACAACATCATTTGTTAACCAACTTAATCATATAATGATATGCATTTAATTGTTTTATTTCTATTGGTTGATGTAAAAACAATATATATGTTATTGTGTAGTTAAATTGGTTTACAAATAATGTAATAGATCTAATTTACCTAAAAAATTTTTTTAGAGAATAAAAGTTTTGGAGGCTTCATTCCTACCAAATTAGTACAGTGGAGAGTGGATAGAGAGAAAATAGAGAAATTTTTAGGTAAATTGAGTTTACAACATCATTTGTTAACCAACTTAATCATATAATGATATGTATTTAATTGTTTTATTTCTATTGGTTGATGTAAAAACAATATATATATTATTGTGTAGTTAAATTGGTTTACAAATAACGTAATAGATCCAATTTACCTAAAAATTTTTTTTAGAGAATAAAAGTTTTGGAGGCTTCATTCCTACCAAATTAGTACAGTGGAGAGTGGATAGAGGGAAAACTATTAAGGGGTATTTGAAATTGTTATTGAAGGTTTAAAAACATGTTTTGAATATTTTTTATTTAATTTAATTTTTTATAAACTGTTTTTTTCAAATTTACTTTTAGAAAAATATCTATTTACCTATTTATACCAAAAATAGTTTTCAAAACTAAAAGAAATTAAAAATACAACTTTTTTCAAAAAGCATTTTTTCCAATTGCAATGCCAAAGAAGTTTAAAGAGAGACAATAATAAATCATCCATATCAATCAAACATGCTAATTGTTAAAAACTTTGGATTAAAAATAATAAAAATAATTTGTAATATATTTTGTCAATCGGAATACATTTATATAAAATAAAAAAAATCGATGACAAATATATTAGAAATTTATAATTTATTTAAGATTCAATATTCCTTCTGTTTCACTTCAAATATTTATTGTGATATTATTTTTTTGTTTCACTTTATGTCCATTTTAAAAATTAATGTAATACAATGCCTTTATTTATTGAAATTCTATACTTTTCTTTTCAACAATTTCAAGAAAAGAAAATAATATTGAAGTAAATTATAGCCATAGTGATTTCTATATCAAAATTTCAAAATGAATTTTAAAAATAAAATAGAGTAATATGAAAAATATATATACTCATAAATTATTATTATTGTGGATTCTGTGCAAAGATTAATCGACATGCAAAATGGTTGCAAAGAATCTGCCAATTATCTGAAATAACAGGGTGTGTGGATGAATTAACACAAAATTCTTCTAGCTTAATTGAGTTTGAGGCATAAATTTGCAGTTACTATAAAATTTTTGAGCAAGTATTTGTGCCACCCTCAAATTAAAAACAAAAAAAGAAAAGAATCTGCCCACTTGAGAGGTTGATTCTGTGCAAAGATCAGTCCTCCCTAAAACCGAGATTAACCATAATTTTTACACCAGGAAGTTCTGGATCAGATTGCAGTTGATGGATTCCTATTCCACTTTATCATACTGTAAAAATAGTATAAGCTCGTGTAAATTCTTTGATCTCCAGGCAACATTTGTTCCTTGTAAGTGATCCTGTGAACTTGCTGTTCATTCCATTGCTGAATCTCAGAATGCCGAGATAGACCACTGTGATACTCCCCAACTTCTTTTTTCAATTTTTTTTCCCAAGCATTTAATCTTATTCATAACCTAGCTAATTACTTTGTTTTTGTCTCCAAAATCTTTTCACAAGGTATGATCTGATCTGATCATATCCATTATGGACCTTATTCCCTGATGCCAGTTAAGATTTAGTGGCATGTTTGATACATCAAAAGAGTAGAATTCCGCATGAAATGGAATCCTTTTTCTAGAATGGTTTTTTGACATTATAATTTTTTTTTTGGGGTATATTCATATAATAAAAATTGGAATCATATATTCGATCTAATTTTGCTCAGTTTTTAAAACCAACAAATTTGAAATATTAAGAATTCTTATACACAAAATCAGAACCATATTCTTAAATATTTTTGCTACCGAACTCAAATTCGGAATGAGAATTTCATTCCTATTTCAAGATTAGGCATACCAAACTTGTCTTAGACGTAATCTTCATTTCTGAAAACCAGGTTGATAAGTTTGAGCAAGAAGAGATTGAATCAGATTAAAAGTCCCAACAAAAGATTCTCTTTTGTATCTGAACCACAAATTTGACTACACATATAATTGTGTATTGGCAAACAAATTTCGTACATCATTATAGAAATCATATTGGATACAGATTCACAAAACTGAATATTTCAAATATGCACTGCCAACTTTTGAATTTCTTCTTTGGGACCATACAATTTTTAATTAATCAATGGTCCTTGCATACAGAATTAGTGCTCTTCCCAAGCAGGTATTAAAGAAATTGTAATCGAAGGATATAGCAGAAAAAACCAGTGTGTTGTTAGATTCTGCTTAACCCACAAAATTATCTGAGCAGGAATGTTTGTCGAACCATATTAGTTTGGATGTAAGTCTTTTACCAGCGCTTCAGCTTCCATCAGAAGTCCCTTAACTGCAGCATATAATAGAATGCAATTAGAGAAATGGAGCGGCCTATATTATTTCTGGATGATTCTAGTAAGAGAACAAAAATTCTCTGTTTTCTTCTATTTCATTTTTTTTAGAAAAGAAAATAACAGAGAGAAGAAAATTCAAGCTCTCCTCAGTAGAGTGTTTGGTTACAATGTCCTTGAGGCTACCTTATTGACAATCACAACTCTTGATCACTGTCGAGCTGTGCTTTTGCTGCTGCCTTTTCTGCTTCATCCAAAACGAATGATTTAAGAGATTCTACGTCCCTTGGCCCTAATCATTTTAGATAGCTTGTAAAAATGAACATAAAAATTTCAGTTGTAAGCTTGCTATTAAACATTGATAAAAATAATCATTTATCACATTAAAAGTAATGCAAAAAAATAAAAAAAAACGTATGTTCATCAAGTTGTGAACCTCAAAAATTGAAGTAAATATTTGAAATTAATTTACTTCTTTAGTTAAGAATATGTTCATTATCTCATGAATCGGAAAAGAAACAGAATCAAAGAATAAAGAAGGGAAATTGGAATTTCCCCCCTAATTGGATGGTAAATTTTGATTTAGAATCTTTACTGAAGAGATGATGATACCCTTAGTACTTAGGAAGTCTAGAACATTCTTCTCGTGTTAGATATCTAAAAAAATAAATAAATAATAAATAACATTTTATACAAGTTGGCTATGCCTACGCTGGAATAAACTAAGAACAAGCATCTTATATCTAAGAAAAGGCTCAAGTGATATTGACATGGATACTTGAATTCCTGGTCTTGATAAGAATTGTGTCAAAGTTATGTACATTATTGCAATGGAAACAGTAGTACCATCACATGCCTTAATTATAATTGATGTTTGATTGCATGACTAACGGTTTCTGAGTCCTCGAACAAAAAAATCTTCCCTATTCTTGCTACATGCTTTAGAGCAAGCAACGTGTTAGAGCATAAATAAATGCTAACTGCAAGTCTCCAAAGCTATGACATCAAAGTAATTTCAATTAAGTTGCTACAATTTTTCAGCTTTGATGCTCCATAGTTTATCAGGAGATTGCGAAAATACAAGCCATAGTAATACCCTATAAAGGTTCTAGTTGGGGAATTTCACAGAAGTCTGCCTAGGTAATGCAATGTACACAAGCATAAGCAAATGCTAGCCACAAGTCTCCCAAGCCATGACATCAAAGTTATTTCTGCTAGGGCAGACTATGGTTTTTATTCTATTAAATGGTGCAAGTCAACATTGATGCTCTATAATTTTATCAAGAAACTTTGAAAATAGAACAAATTTAAAGTTCCAAATACTACAATTGAACAAGATTAATTGATGCAAAAATCGGCAGTAGAATAGATATTGACAAGAACCTGAACATATCACGAAAAGGATTCTTTAAAACTAAAGGCTACATTCACCATCAAATAGTAAGTACAATATGGAACAAGTAAATTGTGCACAGTAAAATTTAGATTTTACCTTGATATTTAGCAACTTCTTCCCCATCATAGAACAACTTAAATGTAGGATATGAGTGAATATCAACTTTGGAGCATACAGGTTTGCTCGTACCACAATCAACTTCTCCAACCTCAATTTCATCGTCCCCTTCCATTGCTTTCCCCAGGTCTTCCCACAATGTGCCCAAATTCTTACTGGAACCCATCAAACACTAATAAGTAGGACAAAAAAACAAAAAAGAACTTGCAGTTTCTTTTTTAACGTCTAAGTAGATTCTCCAGGCATCAAGTCCAGATTACTTACCAATGCTTACACCAAGGAACACAAAATTTCACAAACCATGCAGTGTCCTTTTCCTTGACCTGAAAAATCAAAATATAAACACACAATCACACAAAATCATCAAGTTCTACATTTTTTTCTCAAGAAAAACCTTGACAAATCAGAAGGATTTGCCAATTAACAATCAAAATCAAAGAAAAAATGTATGAAATAGCATAAATCCAAAACAAATTCTAACATATCATGTATACATTTAATAGCTCAAACTTCAATTGATAATAAAAATTAAAGTAAGATAAATTCGGGAAATTGCACCTAATTTCCTAAATAAGAAACTGAAAGGACTAAAAATATTTATAAAAAAAATTGCGGTTTCTTTTTCCTTACATTTTTACGCCATTACCTTGTCAGAGAAGGTCTCAGGAGTTAGGGTTATGACCTCGGCCTCTGTATATGCTAAAATTGAGCTGAAAACAAGGAGGAGAGGCAGAAGGGAAGCAAGATGGAGATTGAGCTTCTTCATTTGTTGTGCTAACGATTTACAGATACTTCCGATTCTTTTCTTCTGGTTGAAATAGGACGAAAACGCAAAATCTTTTTCTTTCAGATCTAAAACCCGTCTTTAGACTTAGCCGGTTTATTTAACACGTGCAATGCTCGTGAATAGCTGTCTTCTTTGTAATTTTGATTCAGCGACTATAGAGATTTTTTTATAGTTTAATTAGATATTTCGAATTTAAATGTTAAGTGTAGAACAATTTTAAAATTTAGAAGATAATATTTTATCTTTAATGGATCTACCTGATGCAATTATAATATACCTAAACAAATTCAACATCATCAAAATACAAAAGTAATTTTAGGCTAATGTAGGAATTTAAACTTTTGGCGGTGATAAATTGATATGCTAGCTTCCGAATCCCATATAAAAAAGAAATAAAAGAGGATGGGAGATTTATAAGAATATACACTAACTATTAGTAATACTCTGAATTAACTATTTTAGGGCGTATATTTTGACAATTTATAAATTATTACACGACGGTTAAACATTTACCGTTACATGAATAATAATTATATAAAAAAATAATATTAATGCATGATTTATTTTTGTCAAATTAATTATAATTTTCAAATCTATAGCACACACTCTATGAATGTTGAACATATCAATTTTTCAATCAAATAGATTCTAATTCCTAAGTAGATGATATTGTAAGTTATATAATTTTGTTTTTCCTTGGAATGAAGAAGACATCACTGATTGAAATAAAAAAAAAAAAAGAAGACATCACTGATGATGTTTTAACATAAACAGAAATGAGATGATAATACTGCATTACAAAATAATTTATATATGTAAAAACAAAAACCACTAATATTTTTGAAAGGCATGTGTTCTTTGAAATATTTTCTTCACTATGATAATGGGATTTTTCGAGAAATTTTTAAGTTAATTAAATGTATCATATTATCCATAAACTAATTTAATCATTAAATAACATATATGCATGTTATATTTACTTCAGCTTATAACGAGAATAAAACAATTAAATATATATTAATATATGATTATATTAATTTATAAATTACATGGTATATTTAATTTATCTAAAACTTTCTCTCAAATTTTTCTTGTTCTACGATACATTTTCATCCACATCATGCATGTTATATAATCTGCTGAAGTACTTCTGTTTTAGTCATTTGTCATGAAATAGAACTCTTGGTTTAATTACATCTCATTTGTCATAAAATAGAACTCTTGATTTAAAAGTTTTGCGCTGCGTCGGACAATAAAAATAAAATTACAAACCGAATATGTAATACATAAATATAATAAAATGTAGCAAATGAAAAAGTAAAATATTTATTATTACAAATACACATGTAACGTAAATGTTTTGATACAACCTTATGATAGATTTATTTATGATACATTGTTAGAGCTAGAATATGTAAATTGAAAGTTGCCAACATGTGTTGTTAACCTGTATTAGCATTAAAAATTGATATTAATTAATAGTATGATCACACTTTACCTTTTAAAAACAGAAATGAAGCGTTAATTAACTTTTTCTCTACTTGATCAAACATATTCTGATTTGTAAAAAAATTATAATATAAAATCTTCAATTTATTTTACATATAAAATATTTAATATAATATATTATTTTTTTACCTGGAACACTTTTTTGTAGGAAGTTTGTCCATATTTTGTGCTGCATTATGTTGTCAGAAAGTTTGAAAGATTTATAAATATGTGTATAATGTATTAATAGAGTATTGCAATCAAATGATACATTCTGTAGATTTAATGCTGAAGGATTTCTCAGTGACATGGTTGTTTTTGTAACAGTCTTATGTTTCAAGGTGGTGACATCATGATCTTTGAATATGTATATGAATTTAAATGTAAAATTATGAGAATTTTTAGCACGATTACTAATAACAACTTAAAAAATATATTTCATTTCATAAATTTTAAAAATAATTGGTGAAATAATATATATATTTTTAGAACAGTGAATTAAATTGTTTACTAGAAAACCTATTAGTTCATATGCTTGCCGTCCGAATATAATAAATATTGTAGAACTGGTTAAATCTTTAATTATGACATTAAGTTTATACCTATAAAAATATATTAGAATTTATAAAGTGTTAATAATAATAAAACATTAAGAATTATAAGATTGTAATATATCAATAGAATTCAAACATTTCAAATACGGAACAAAATTGAAGAAATTAAATTAGTCAGTAGTAATTAATGGAGAAATTAATATGATATGTAATTGGTAAACATTATTCAATTTGGTTCTCAAATTGGGAAAAGAAAATTAATTTATAGAATAAATTGAAAAAGATAAAAGTTTAGTGGTCAATTGATGAGAATAAAGAAAAATGGAGGATTTAATGGAGATTTGCCATAATTAGAATCTAATAAACATCATCACGAAGTACGTGGCCAATCAAATGCCATAATCTCCACTAATTAATTTAATATTTCTTTTTTTGGTAGATAATTTAATTTATGTAAAAGGACATAAGTCAATGGTGTACTTGAAAGTCTTAGTATTCTGGAAATCAATATTTTCAAAAAATCGGTTCTATCTAGTTGGTTGAATCAGAAAATTGGAAACTGAACCTTTGACCAGGTAGTTTTTACCCTAAAACCGGGAGAAAAATAAATCAGCAGAAAAACAGGCAATCATGCAGGTTTAACTGAAAAAATGGAAACAGACTGTGTTGAGCTGGATTTTTTTAATTTTTTATAAAAAAAATTTAATTATTAAAATTGGTCCAATCTAACCAATTCAATTAAAAAATTGATTCAAAAATTAGATGAATTAACCACAAACTAGTCAAATTGATTAAAGATTAAAGTAAACATATTTTTGAAAGTTTAATCCACCGTTATTTATAAGAAGTTATGTCATATTTATTCTTACTCTTTTTTTTTATAATTCACTCATTTTTATTTTTTTAATATTACTTTTTTTTACAATTTGATATTTTCGACTGATTGTATTTTTAAATTATAGGTTGCCTTTATATTTAATAATTAATTAAATATTTAGTTGTACAAATATATAAAATATAATTTTTTAAAAAAATAATAAAAAAAAGAATATGAGACATGACTTCCAACAACTTATATTCTATTTTTATTATGTATGAGACATGTTACGTTTTATTATATATGAGACATATTATATTTTTATAAAAATACTACGTAAACCGGTTCAACTCCTGTTCAACTTTAAACTAAAGACCAGTTGGCTTCTAAAATTTATTAATTGAGCCGATTTTTACAATACCGGAAATAAACGGATGAGAAATAGTTAACATTTACATTTGATGAGAAAAGCTCTTCCCTTGCTTTGGATTTGTGAAAATTGGTAAGATGATGATGAAGTTGAAATTAATCAAAATTAATTTAAGATTTACGAAATTGATAAAATTAATTAATATATTCATCGATATTAATGGATTGTGGATGATAGCGGTGGATGCGTGAAGCCAAAGATCGGAGTCTTCATTACTGGAGCTACAGTGTGGGAGTAAAAAAGTACAGCCCAGTAGGAAAGCTAAGTGAAATGGCGTCGATCGGGGAAGAGGGGCAGCTCCTACCTAGCGCCAAAACGTCGTCGTTTCCGTTAAGCCTCCACATCACCGAAAAATTATTCCTCCCAAAAACGACGCTGAAAGGGGCAAAAAAGAAAAACACTGCAGTAACTATAATACTCTTCTCAAACCCTTTATATATTTGATAACTGTGGATTAGTCAAACAGATTTTAATAACAAATTAATGAAAAAAAAAGCTTTCTTCTTCGAGTAATGTAGTCAATTTTGTTCACAACCAAAGATTCAAAACAAAGGAATAAAATAAGCAAACAGAAAAGATACGAACATACAAGACATTATTTTTCATCCCAAAAGCGGTTCATTTGCTGAGTCTTGTCCGGTGGCGCTGCAGATGCCGAAGGCAATATAACTGCTTCACGCTGGGCATTAATAAACCGCCTTACCCTTTCTTCGGTGGATCCAAATGCAGCTGCAAGCTCAGGGCCTCTAAGAGTCGTAAGAATTGAGCTTGTGCCAGCCAAGAACTGTGGTCTGTTCTTTCTAGCCGAAGTAGTGAATCCAAAGAACTCAAATGGACCTGTTCTTGATGCTATTTGACAGAATGGGAAGTACCTCGGCACCATGAACACATCCCCTTCTCCTACTTTAGCTTTCAACGCCTGCGTTCCGTTGGGATACACTATCTGTATCACGCCAGATCCCCTCAGAACAATTCCATATTCTGTTGCTGTTGGATTCACATGGGGTGCCATCATTGATCCCTGGAATGGAAATCTCAAATCAGAGAAGAAAATTTTTGAAAAATTATCGTAAAAATGAGGATGAACCAAGAGCAATACCGCGGTGAGATTGACGAGGTATACCCCAATGCCGGAATTCTTAAGAGGATCATAACCCGATTCGTCGACGGCAATGCTAGAACCATAGTTGTTCTTGAAGTCGGGGGTTCTCTTGTAGATGTTGTAGGAATCAGGGGATTTACCCTTTTTCTCGCGTTTTCTCTCGTTTTCTTCTTGTCCTAGTATAGAATTCAGTAGTTTCCTCCATGACCCTGATTTGTTTTCTTGCTTTTCTTCTTCTTGGAAGGCCATCATTCTCTTCAATTGATTCAATTTGTCTCGCTCATTCATCTTAAGGAACGTTTTCCATATGCTGGGCGCTCGCGAATCGTCTAGATATATTATAGGCCCATCTCTCTGCCTAGTGATCATCTCCCTCACTTCCTTCATTGTGACCTGAAATTGATAAACAATTGGTACACATTTTCTACAGCAAGAAAGGTTGAAAATTTTTGGTTTCTTGCTTACGTTAAAGGCATTTGAAAGTGTTTCTGGTTCAAATCCAGCCAGAATTGAAGTTGGGTAAGTTCCTCCACCAATGAAGAAAGACTACAAGTACAAAGAATTCATAAAATTCAGCAACAATTAATTATTGATTCTTTTAAAACTCTTGCATTAATTTTTTTTTTTTAGCTGAGTAAATTAAGGTACCTGAAAGGCACCCAATCCGAAGCCTTCAGACGGGTCAATGCTGCAAATAACATGAAGTCTCTGCCCCTCCCCTGTGTTCACTAGATAAAAAGCTGAACCGGCTGGGATTCTATAGACATCCCCTATCTTCAATCTTCTTTCTGCCAACTCACTTTTGTAGATTAATCCAATCTTTGCTTCCCCTGCAACCCAATCAATTAATTTTCTAAATTTTTGACAAAATCCCATAAAAATGCAACTAAGAAACACATAAAAAAGAGTGGAGACCTCTACGAATGAAGATCATCAAGCTGGAGTCAAGATACTGAGGGATAAAGAGAGTCTTAGGCTCCATAGTAATGAACCCAATATGCATAATCTTATCCATTAACCTTCCACCTAAGCTTCTCACTACCCTCATTTCTCCAGCATCAGTTTTCACCACATCCTTCGAATCCTGCAACAAGAACCACTCTTCTCCTTCTTCTCTTTTCTCTTCCCATTCTCTCTCCTCTCTTTCTTCATTATGAAACCCAATTGCCACAGCAACTCCATAGCACACCACAAGCACTGATAACAGAAGGGTTGCTCTTCTATTTCCCATTGTAGCTGTATTGCTCTTGTTTGGCTGGTAAGAAAGAGAGGGGTTGGATTTATGAAGAGGAGGAGGAGAGAATTAGAGAGATACGTGTACATCATGCAGTAGTTTTGGGTTTGGTGGCATAATTTGAGCTAGACACACTTCTGAGAAATATAAAGATCATGGTGGAGGCAAAGTCTATAACTAAATTATCCTTACAATTTATATATCCCAAAAAAAAAAATATATATACATCCTTACAATTTTCTCAATTTGTTTTTCTCTTCTGCTTTTTCTTAATTTGGTACTTGTTTTGGCAGTTTGTATAATCTAATTAATCCAATAACTTAACATATGATCAAGAAACCTATTGGTAAATATTCTGAAAAAGAAAAAAGTTTTACAGAAAATGTAAAGATGGGTTAAAATTTTTGAAGGAAAATGAGAAATTCATTTGTCGTCATTTTTATATATTACTCTAATTATATATTGATATATATTTAATTATTTTAATAATTATTAATTGATATAAATAATGTATATATATATTAATTTATGGATGATGTTAATTTCACAACAAGATTTGCTACTTTGTATACAAGGATATCTCTTGTCGATGGAATGGATCATTGCAGGGGCAAGGCATTTCTTCCAATATTCCTAAAAGATAGTTTTGAAATAATATGAAATAAATCAAATACCCTAAGAAATTGAGACGTGCACTTCAGGTCTGAGCAAGTATACCCATTTCAAAAGCTGGTTTAAAAAACCAGTGAGGAGCACGAACATGTCTTAGCCTTCAACCCCTCCGATCTTAACGGTCACTTCTCTGCCAAAATATCACCACGAACCACCTAAAAATGAGGGAGTCAACCTCCAACTCACTCTCTCATGGCGCCAAAGATGTTGCTATAACTACTTCTAGCAACAGCAACTCCCCCAATATCCCAATTGAGATCGTTAGTGAAGAAGAAATGGCTTTTATTGAAGCAGCCTTCTCAGCTACTCGATCCTATCTCTCCTCCTCTGCTATTCGTTCCTCTTTGTTTCTATGTAATGCCAGGTCAATCCGGCCAATTACTTCTATTTCCAAGAGGAAATTTCTAGGTGGTAGTAGTGAATCAGAGATTGAGGATTTGGGTGATTTGAGGTGTACCCAGCAGAAGAATGGAGTGGCTGAATCTTTATTTTATAGGTACAGGAGGAGAACTGGCTTGTTTGTTACTGATTTCACTTCCGCGGTATGATTCCAGAATTGGGTTTGGCTTAGTTTTGTTGGATTTTGAAATTTATTTGTCATTTGGATTTAATGTTTCTTTCCATTATGTTTTCAGTTCAAATTATGTCTTGTTTCTTAATCTTATGGTTCTATTTCATGACGGTAACTGCAGGAATGGTGCGAAAAACAGATGAAGTTTTCTCTCGAATTTGCTAAAAAAAAGGTCAGTAAAGCTATGAAAGCAGGCCGTGATCGCCATGTACAACTGGAAGAAGAGGTACGATTTTTAACTCTTATCAATTTCTTATCCCATGCTTATGTGATTGTTCCTTTGGATATTCAAAAATCGAGTATGGTTTTCCATAATTACACTGTATGGAAACTCTATTATGTTCCCACATTATTTTTCATTCTATTGTTTTAATTTTGTGATATCATTTTTTCCTAATTAAGAATGGTATAGAAAATGGAAATATTCTTGATTCAAGCACTCAAACCAACCTAGCATCTTGAGCATACAAGGGCAAACACTATACAAGGCCTTTTATATTGTTCTGAATTCTAATCCTGGTTGTATTTGTGTGCAGGTTGTTAAAAGAGTTAAAGTTAGTCTTGAATCAGTTGAAGATACATGGGCTCTCAAGTTCTTAAATTTCATAACAGGTGCAAATCAATTTTTGTTTGAAGGACTGACACGTGAGCTCCCATTGTAAGTTGTTTTTCAGTCACTAGTGGTTTTGTTATATAATTTTTGTTAGATAAATGAAGTAGCTTATGGTGTAGTTTTTGATTTTCAATATTGTTTTTGAGACTTCGATACACGATTTAGTTTTGATAAAATGAGTTGCTTTTGATTAGTCAGTTCTGATATCTTATATTTCAGATCGATACATGTGATTTAGTTACCATGTTTTGATTGGGTGTTAAGCATATAAAATATGCTCAAACATGGCCATATTGATAAAATTGCAACTGAGTGACAATCAATTCGCTGCAGACTGGGATATTGAAATTTAGTATGTATACTAGCTAAAAGAATTCTGATATGTTCCTTCCTTGGCCTCGCAAGTCATTTCTTTGCTCTTTCATTCATTACTACTACTTGGAGCAGTTGGTTATTGTCGTTGTGCTTGCTACTTAAAGTTGCTTGTAACTTCAGAATTGGCTTTGCACATGGTGTATGGATGGTGGGAATAGTTGATGAAATCAGAATGCCTGAGGGAGAAAATAGAAATCCAATAATAGTGGACACAAAAACTCGTGAGAAAGACACTCTTCCTTCTGAACCGCAAAGAAGGAATGGAAGGTATGTTTATTGTTGTTTGTGTACTTTCACAAATGGAAGCTTCGATTAGTACTGAGCTTCAATATTCAATTGGTACATATGTTGTGGCAGGCTACAGTTGATGTGCTATAAGCTGTTGTGGGACAATTTAGTTGCTGATAAATTCCCCTCGAAAGAGTTCTTTGATTTCTTTTCATTGAATCCGCACTATGTTTTGTCTAAAGAGATCAGAGAGAGTACTATTAGTGCAGGTATCCAAGCACAGGTAAAAACTTTGTTACGGAAATAATTGCTTACTTAACAACTATCTGAAAATTCAGTTTTATATTATGTGGTGCCCCTCAAAATTCTGTTTCCAAGTAATATATTAATGAAAGATACTAAAGTTCTTATCATTAATTAGGCATTTTACATTGAAAACTACCATTGACTCTGTGGTTTCAATGTTAACCATTTGTTTGAGGAGCTGTTTGTGACCTAACTGACAGTAAACTAGCAGAAATCATTGAGGTGTTAACAATTTAAGTGGAAGTTCTTTCAGATGAATGTTGACTCGTACACCTTTCTGTTTTATTTTTTTAATTATTGTCAAATTCAACTTGCTGTGCAGACCCTTGATGACATTGTGAAATACTTCAGATATACATGTAGTACGATGCTTCCAGCGGACAACCAGATGTTATTGAGGTCAAAGTTGTGCCAGCATCTTTCATTTTTTTTCTTCTTTACCCTGGATTTTATTGATGGCCAAACGTTTATATTGCATTGACATGATGGAATAAAGATTAAAAAAGAAAAGGTATGAAGCCTTATAATTGGTAGAAAGAAATTTATTTGGATGCTTTTGAGCAGATATGAGTCACAAAAAAACAACTCTGTACTTGGTGAAGATCAATTTGCATATGACCCTGATTGGCTCAAGAATCAAATGCAGCGTTCTCTTGAGTTCTGGCTGGGTGAAAGAGAAGCCAGTTTTACTTCAGAAGAAGAGCGCTGGAAATGCCGGAGTTGTCAATTTTCATCAGTATGCCCTGCGAATACCATCATCTCTGCTGCATCAAGCCCTGTAAAGAGCACAATAAATTCCTCCGGTACTCCGAGCCCTGTACTAAATCCCTGATCATTAGTCCAAGCTAAAAGAAAATTCTGACTCCAACCTTTCAGGTTGTTTCATTCAGCCTCAGTAATTGTTGGGGACTTTGACATGCAAGCACAGAGTAGTATTTCAGCTGGGATTTGGGCTCAGAGTCCCCAGCCTTGGCACAATATCAGTATCAGCTAAGTAGTTAAAAAGCTTATTAGTGAATTATATATATTGATGTCACAGTATAGTGTAAGCTCTTATTATTTATTGTATAAAAAAATATTGAAGAATTTAATTATTTGTAAGTAAAATGGAAATCCTTTATTAGAACACAATTTATTTAGTAAAAAAAAAATTTCTCTTTATATTATTAATCTCATGTATATTTAGCTTTGTCCATTAAAAAATATAGTGTGTATTCCACATTTAGATAATGAAATCAAAACCTCGGATTAAGGGTGAATGTACTCTTACTATCACATCTTAATTTCATTATATTTTGAAAAAATTATTATTTATTCTTTATACTTTGACATAATATACTAGTATTTTTGAAATTTGAAAAATATATGATTTGTTTCTTATAATTTGATATAATACACTAGTATCACTTTAAAATTTAAAAATTATACTATTTATGTCATATTCGTTAATTTAGACTCCGAGTTATGCGTATCATTAAAATCGAAGCGTCGTACCAACTAGAGTCTAAATTCGGAATTTAGTAATAATTAGATAATAAGTGGAAAATAATTAACAAATTACAAACATAGTTTTTAATGAAGGGAAAAAGAATAGAATTTGGTTTAGGACTTACTAGAGTCTAAATTCGGAATTTAGTAATAATTAGATAATAAGTGGAAAATAATTAACAAATTACAAACATAGTTTTTAACGAAGGGAAAAAGAATAGAATTTGGTTTAGGACTTAATGGTAAAAAGATCAAAAATTTTGGGGCAAAAATGTAATAATGGTAAATTGCAGGACTAAAGTGGATATTTGCCAAATTAACATAAGCGGACAGATTTCTTTCTTGTATGGCCGGCCACTCTTTGGGCTGAAGATACCCCATCAAAACTAATCAACCTTACCATGACATGAAGAAAAAAAATATAAGAGAAAGTCTAAATTGTATGACCCACCCTTTTCTCCAAATTACTCTAAGATTTCTTCCTATTCTTCCTCCTCTTTGCTTCAGTCTTGTCTTCTTTTTTTTAGGCAGTCACATGTTTCTTCATTTTCCTCCATAACCAAAAGCTTGAAACACCAATTCTAGAGAGAGAAGCTTAAGGAAGTGAGATAAAACTTAACAAAAGGCATCTTTATGCTTAGAGGACTAAAGGAGTAAGGAAAAGAGGAGAGGAGAAGAAGAAAAACAAAAAAAAGAAGAGGAGAAAAGCTTCTTAAAAATCTGGCAATTGGAAAAAATTTAAGGAAGTTGATTTCTATCTCCTCTCTACTTCTTTCTTCAAAATAAGTAAAGATTAACCTCTTTTTGAGTCTTAAAGTGAAGAAAAATGAGTTAAAAAAGTAAGTTATGAGAGATTGAAGTAATTAGGCAAAAATTTAATGTATGAAGGTGCTAAGATGCTATAGAAGGAGAAATCTTGAACTTAGAATAAGGAAACATAAACTATAATAGGAAAAAAGCTAGTTAGTTTTTCTTAGGTTAATGCATAAAAGAAGAAGTAGGGCAAATAAATGATTAAATGTTAAAGTTTTGATATATTTTATGAAAAATAGGTACATCTTCGGAGAGAAAAGCTAATCAAGGTGAAGGAGAAACTAAAGAAGAGGAAAAGAAGGCTTGAAAGAAGAAAAAGAAAGGAAAGGAAGGGAGAAAAAGCTTATATAAGATATGTACATGCTTGTTGGCAATAAACTATAACATTGTTAAATAAAAATAATAGAATAAAAATCTGATTTGCATGAAAATGATTTTAGAACTTTAATTTAAATTGAGTTAATGGTATGTATGGTTAACATAGTTTTAGGTATTGTATATTGTGATATATGACTTTGCATTAGAAAGAGTTTAATGAAATATAGAACATTTTGATGATTAAACATATTAAATTTGAACATAAATAAGAAATGGTTAATTAGGAAAGATACATTATGTGTAATGAATAAAGAATATAGAAATAAATATTTATGTCTAGAACATTGATTAAATAATGAACTAGTTGGTGAATTATGTTTAATTGGACTCTTTGAGTTTAGAAGTGAATTAATTTTGATTAATAAGGCCTTGTGGTTGAGATGGATGAAATTAAAGAGAATGAATGATTTGTATGGAAATTGGGTTTGATTGAAACCATTGTGTGATCTTTTATGTATTATAAAGATTGAATATGTTTGAGAATATGTTGAAATTGGTGAACTTTGTATAATTGAAAGATGTTTAATACGATTACAAAAGTATATAAAATGAGCTTGATAATGAAATATGAAAGGGATAAGACATGCCTAACCTAGACTAAAGTGGGATAGACAAGTTGGCATGCCAATTGGGGAGGGTTAAGGCTATATTAGTCGTAGGCTGTAAAAGCCTGCAGGCAATTTATTGCCTGTTTAATTAGGCAGGAAACTGCCCGTTTATTTTGGGACGTACAACGTCCCATTTTATAGGCACATGTTTACATAGGCCGCATGGCCCGTTATATCCCTTATGTCTCCCTAAGTCTAATCTAGGCTATATTGGGTAAATAATTGAAGAATAAAATAAAGCAAATATGGACAAGAACATAAAGAAAGATTTAGTTAATTTGAAAGTTTGTAATTATATAAAAGTATTTATGGAATGTATAAGATTTATATATGTATGTTTAAAGTTGTAAATGCATTAAGAAAGGAGATTGATGTTTATGTTTGCATGATGTATTTACAAGTGTCATTACATTTCTTGCATGTGATAATTGGTGTTAATTAAGATTTAATAAATGGAATTTGGAATGTTTGATTTATTTACTTGATGTATCGAAATTATATATTATATTGGTTATGTTTATTGCCAAAACGCATGTACCACTAAGCATTTGCTTAGCAAGGGAGATTTTTGTTTTCTCTCACGTAGGTTAAGAAGCTGCTGCTATTTTGAAGTAGATTGTAGATAAAGCTAGCAGGAACTAGTGGAATCCATATTTAAGAGAGCAGCCAAGAGCAAAACTGTGGGTAACGTACTTTTTGGAATTTTTTTTTGCATTTTGCTTGAACATAACTAATCATGTAGACTACTTAATATGAAGGATTGTAATTAAAATTTAAATTTATATATATTATGTTAGTTGCTCTTACGAGATTTTTCTTTTTAAAAAAAAGTATGTCTTTTTATGATTAGTAAACAGATTAAACGAGAGATAGGCACGTAGCATCCCTTACTCGTCTGTTAACTCAGTAGGGTAAGGGGTGCTACACTGTACTCTTTATTTCCATTTTATTATGCAACTTTAGCTGCAACACAACTCCCTTCACTACTATGGATATTATTTTAAGTTTTTCTTATTAATCTAATTGAATGTTTGCCTTAAAATTTCAGAAAACATAACCTGATGATGCCTACAGTTGGTGGTAGGTATGCATTCCATGATTTCCAAGACGTCACACGCTTGTCAAACACACAGAAAATTACAGCAGATATATCTTCATTATTGTTTGCAGAAACTAAGCCAAAGCTGATTAGTATATTGCAAACTACTAAACTAGGTTAGTTCCACCTACTGTAACGTAAGAACTAACAGACTAGTATGGATGAATTTTTATAAAGAAACAAAAAGCTCTGGAGGATACCTTGTAATATCCTGTGAACCAATTGGGAAGAAAATGTAAGGGGGTTGCACTGTCAATTCCTGCTGTTTCATGGATTTACCCTCTTTACTCAAGAAGTTTCTTGCAACTCTTGTCAAAAGGTCAGCCCCATTCCATCTCAAGTGGATATCATCATATGTCGCATAAAACTCCTTCAAGCATTCCATTATGAACATACTGCAAAAAAAAGAAACAATCCTCAAATAAGAAGTACAGGCAAAGAAAGATAATTCCATTGATGCACTCTACCCTCATTTATTTTCTAATTCAACTGAGAATCAAGACAAGACGCCTATTAAATTGTTAATAACTAAAAAGGAGGACAATTGATAAAGGAAAAAAAATAAATTAGCTCCCTTTAAATGCTTTCTAGTCTTTCTGACAGTCTTGCCAAAACCCCAACCATTATCTCAATGTTCCTCCTCCAATTCAAGCAATGTCAGAAAGAGGGAAAAAAAATGAAGCATTTTTGGTTCAGCTTCCCTTGTCATTTTATTCATCTTACAAGGAGCACATGTTTGTGTTTTAAGAGTGTGCGGTTTCTTTTCTTTTTCAGTGGTAAATTGTTGTCAATATGATAGCGTAAAAAGTAAAAACATATTTTCTTTCAACAAAAAAAAAAAAAAAGCAAAAACATGTTTATTTCAGTTCCAAACAATAAAAACACTTTTTTTGAGGGATAAATCTCACCTACCTACTGATAGTAAATAAATAAAAAACACAATTTAATATTATCTGTATTTTCTTTTAAATAAAGCACAATTATCTCAAAAAAATCTTCTAGATGGTTAATATTATAGTATAATGTATAAATTTACAGGTCTATTTGTCAACTTCTGAAAAGAAAAAAAATCACATATCGGAGCCAAATATTGTCCATTATGGTCAATACAATCTAATACTGTCTTCCTATAACTGAATCTGATAGATACAGCGTGACTTCAAAAATATCCTATATGCATTGCCATATACCATTCCGGCAGCATCATTTTTCATAATGATCTAACAAGCACAGTATGTCAAACCCAATATTTAAATCCCTGCCGGCCTGCAAATTTTGAAATCCTAGGCTTTCTGTCCAATGATGACTTCCAAAAAAATGATCTTGCAAAAAAGAGAAATTTCAGCAATAGATTTACAAGAACAAAAGCGAGAGCAGTAAAATGACCTTTTGAACCTAAAAAAGACCTCTACCCACCTTTAGGAGAACCTTGGAAGGTCCAAAGCTTGACAAGCGCACAACTACAGGCTAGTATAGGCACCCTCCAGAGGCTCTAGATGATGCAACCATGGGTGCTAACTTGGCAATTTTAAAGGCTTCTACAGAAGGGTAATCTATGAATTTCCTCTTCAGATATATTCCATAGGGATATTCACAGAACTGTAGAAAGGAGTCTATGAATAGACCCTGTTTCCAAAACAAAACAAGAGATTTTTCAGATGCCATGGGAAACTCTTACTATTTTAAATTTAGGAATCACATTCTTCTCTTTAGCCTTAAAGACTATCTAAAAGCAGCAGACTTTTGCTATTGAAAAATATAAATTCGAAGTTCATCCTACTTGCAAGAACAATAAGACCAAGACTAGAAATCTGAGGGCTTTTAATCTCATTATGAAGTCACTACCAAATTGCTAAAATTAATTTATCCCTATTATTCTTCTTAAATGGTGATCCTTGATATGAAAGTCCAATCGCTGTTTCTTAGTGATTAAGGGGAAAGGGTGCAGAGAATAGGCTAAAAGTCTCCCTTACTCTATTACTACAGTGCAACAAAAGTGATGATAGAAGTCCAGAGTTTGAATAAGGGGGAAAGCAAAGCGAGAATACGAAACATACAAAAGAGAGAACTTTGAAGGTCAACCATTCATCTATGTAACATAAAATCCAATATGAACCAAATAGGCTCAAATTCAAATGACCTTATTTCTAAGGCTAGGCCAATATTTTTCAGACAGCTACATGACTTTCCACAAGTACTGAAAAGAAGTGCAGAAAAGTACCTGTTCTTTCTAAATGCCATCACAGCCCCATTTAAAGAGTTTCTGGTGACCTGACCCTCCGAACCAACAGTATTATTAGGCGAAGACAATGGATTTAGAACTATGATGTCGGTATCGAGGTAGACACCTCCATATCTACACAACGAAACTAATAAATAATGTTAGAAAAAACTGGTAAGAAAAGGAACTATGCAATCAAATCTATTTAAAAAAATATGACATGGAACAAAGTTAATTTACACAGACAAGATTACAATTTAACAGATTATCTTTTCAAAGACCACAGAGCTGCATTCATTTCTCATAATGACTAGTTCCACTTCTTTTAATGGACTTCACTGAAAATAAATTGGATTTATGTTTCAAAAAGACCATATTGATTGATGGAATTGTTATAAAATATAATACATATCATACCAGGCAACTATATAACGACGGTAAAACTTGCACTGAGCAAGGGTTTGAATGTGAACCTAGAACAGTTGCATATCTTTACATGGAATTCATGTTGACGTGAGTAATGAGAAGACCTGTTTATTTTATCATGTGACTTCTTGGTGTAGAAATTCCTACAAGACCTTGATTTCACAATCTATTCTTGCTTGCTATAGATAAAGATGCTTTAATAAGCACTAGGTCGCAAACCTAAAATGGAGATATTGTCTAGAATACATCTGTGGTGGAGAACACCTAGGGTAGAAACTAAAGATCTATCAAAATCATAATGATTTGATTAGTAGTATAACTACAAAAAAGAACCGACGAAAGACTAATAGTAGAACATGTTTTATATCAAATTCAATAAACAAACCCTTGTTAATGGCGCAAACAGTACAGCCACACAAAGCAATCTGGAAACTTTAGCTCCAACTAAGTTTCACTTCTTTAGGCTTAGTTTTCAATCATTGTAGGATTCAGAGTCTTAGAGAACTGGCAGATTTAAACCCAGGAAGAAATCATGGTTGATATGATATATCTTTATAAAAATGCAATTGGGTTAGTCCAACAACTTTTAGGCCGCTTTGATGCAAGAAACTTAACCTTGATTGGCTACGACAAGAAAGACAAAAAAATAAATAAAATAAAGGATTATCCCATCCTATGCTTGATGGATGTGGGATATGGCAAATTACTACCCTTTTTATTTGGTAATCTTTGGATAGAATCAAACAAAGTAGAAAACTGACACTAACAACACAATAGGGTTAAAAACTTTAACGGTACCAACTACCAAACCTTATCTCTAGTTTGCAAATTGGTACCAAACCTTTTATTTGATGCAAATTGGTACCAAAACTTCAAAAATGTTACAATTTGGAACCTGAGTTCATATTCCAGTACTATTGAGATGATATGGCAGCCGGAAAATACACCACGTGGCATGCTGATTGTATTTTCTAACTGCCATGTCATCTTAACAGCACCGAAGTATGAACTCAAGTTCCAAATTGCAACAATTTCAAAAGGATTACTACCAATTTCCATTAAATCAAAGGTTTGGTACCAATTTGTAACCTAAGAATAAGGTTTAGTCCATTGCTAGTTTTAACCCAACACAATATCTTGAGTTTGGCGAATACTATTAGTAGTTAATAGTATGTAACATCATAGGAAAAAAAAAGTGATATCCCAAAATTATTTGTAGGAGTTTATTTGCTGAACTTTGTTTACTAGAGTCAAAATCAATTTAGTGGATAAACACTATGTTGCTCAAACTCGGGTACGAGTATCCAACATGTATACATATCTAGAAGTCTGACTTCTTACTTTTAAAATTTTAGAATATGTAGATACAGCTAAAAAGGATCCAAAATTAAGATACGGCACGGAAATAAGTTTACACATATAAAAATGTAAATATTTCAATTTTCATATATCGTTATATACTATTTAAGTTAAAAGATTGATAAAATTATAATATTTAAATTGCTAAATAAAATAAAATTGTAATACTCCATTTCACTTTAAGATAAAATATTTCAAACTACAAACTTAAAAGTTAAAAGTCCAAAGCACAAAGACAAACAACAAAATACATATCCCTATTTTGATGATTTTGTCCTTACAACCCTCTCTTTCCACGAATTTCTTGTCAAGATAGAGATCCATAATTGTAACTTCATGGCAATACATATGTATGCCAATACTTAGAAGTCAAGATGAGGAAGCTGAAGCTTGAACTTAAGTAGACCATAATATGTCTAGAACAATTTGCAAAGAAAAACATTCTGCCAAACAAAAGAATTATTTTGACTGCATGACCAAATTTTCATAGAGTTAATGTACAATAGTATGTGGTTACCAATAAATTCCAGGAAGAATTTAATTGATCTTAATTTTGAAACAAGTATACAAATGCTTTTTAAGGTCAAACCTCAAGGTTTCTTTTGTGATAATCCCTAATTTTGAACATTGTGCATTGTTAAGCAGCTTGATCAACAAAAATTGGAGAAGGCTTATAGGCTTGTTCAAGATGTAGCTCAAGCCAAATGCCAAGACGAAAGCAAAGAGGAAGAATGGCTTCATGAGATCAATAGGAAGTGGGAGATGCCAAAGAGGTGGTAGTTATGGTAGTAGCAAGAAATTGGAGCAATGATGTGAAATAGAGCATTTGAATTTTGCAAATTATTTAATAATTTCTTTTCTTGTTTGTCTGCTTTATGATACCACGTGATATTGACTTTATTTATTGACAAGAGAATAATTGCTTGGACAATTGGGAAAACTGGACACTTTTTTGGCCTAAGATTTGTTTAATGCATAACTCATAATACTTAGATTGTCAATATAACATCCTTGTTACGCCTCTATTATGGACATTATTTCCTAATCCTCATGAGAAGGAAAATCATGTTAATTTTAGGCCTGAAGATCTATTATAACAAATTATTTATCCTTCACCATATTTTTAGAAACTTCTCGAAGTGTATTTAAAGCCATAGGAATTTAAACCATCCAATCACTAATTGTACTTCAATCAAGAAAAGATAGAAGAAGGAAGCAAACTCACTTGTACAGAACTACTAGCCGAACAAGCTCACTATAGTGTGTCGAGTAGAACTTTGTCTGTCTCCATTCATACCAAACATCAGCAAAAATGCTCGTTGGTGTATCCTTCAGCAACTCATCAAGATTTGGCATGGCGACAGCAACTTTGTAACTATGAAAAAAATTGCATTAAATAACAATTTAGATTACAAATCAATAGTATCAATCTAGCAGAAAGCCCAATTTCAGCACTCACCCATCTTTAACAAAACTGTCTGCAAAGAAATCCAAGTCAATTGTTTCAGATAATACTACAACACAAGCATCTTTATGGTGCAATAGCAGACTCTCGAGCCCCCTCTGGTGCCTAACAGTATACATCCAAGGCGGAGAATTCCATACCATGAATACCCTCATGTCACACTTTCCCTTCCTAAAAAAAGAATCCATGAAATCTGAAAATGATAGATGAGGTTGCAAACCAGGAAAGTAACCCCATCTTCTCCCATCCGCATATATATGATTTAACTTCTCAGACTTCCTCTGCTGCTCCTTAGATTCCCCATCCTCCATTCCATCCATTTGCCTTAGTTCACCACCAGTGCTGTCCTCATTCGATAAATTCCTATATTTGCCTGAATTTCTATTAGCAGTCCCATTTTCATTGCAATTCTTTATACTCTCAGTAGATGATCTGTTACATGAATTGTCCCCTTGAATTTTATCACTGGTTTCATCTCCATACAATACATTTCCATTCTCTCCAGAAGTCAAATTATTTGTCACACTATAGAATCCAGTACTCACATTCTCATAAAAAATTCTCCTTTCTGCTGTCTTAATTACAATCTTACTATTGAAATCACTCTCACTCTCTATTTGTCTGCCATTGTCACCGTTCATGCTAATTCCGACCTCATCGCCATTTTCTTCAGCTGCATTCCCATGCACCGTCCTCAAAACCCTCAAAGGCTTCTTAGCAAGAAATGGGTTCCTCTTAAACTCATCAAGAAACAGTTTCTGCACAGCCTTATCACCTCTGGTAAGCCCAGTAACACCAACACCATCAGGGTCCTGCAAAAGAGGATTATTCAAGGGATTCAACACCTCAAAACTTGACTTGAACATCCTATCCCTCCTCAAGAAATCGCCCTTTTTATCAAACCAGTCTCCCCATCCTTTTCTTAATGGCGAAACTCTTCTGCCAATCTTCAACAATAAGGCATCTTCAATCCCTTCAACCTCGTTCACTTTCCCCCTCTCATCCTCATCTATAGGAATATCGTCACTTCGGAAAGCTGCCTTAGTTTGATCCTCCACGTTCAATCCTAAACTAAAAGAATTAGAATCATAATCCCACTCGTCAATTGAACGTTTATTGAGAGCTCTACGAATGCTTCCAGTTATACGATCCACGAAATACCCTGAAAAGGAAATTTTTTTCTTAATTTGAGCTTGACCATTTTCTAGGTCTCCTTCTGATGACTCTTCATCATCATTTATGAAACCCATGATATCCACTTGGTCTTCAAAGGTGTCCAGCTCGTCGATCTTGTCAACTACAGAGTCGATTGAGTTGTCTTTGGAGTCGGAATCGGAATCGGAATCGGGGAGAAGGGCATTTTGGTGGAGGATGGTGGCTGATTCTGCCGTGTTTTCCGAGTAAACAAGGCGGTGGTGATGGTGGTGGCTCTTATTGTGAGAGGAAGAGAGGCGGCCGTAAAGTAGAGATACAGAGAGGAGAAGAAGGAGAGCGGAGATAACAGCGCACACTTGTGCTCCGTGACGGGGCCGGCGTCGGGACCGTATAGAACGAAGCATTGAGCAAGAAAGGGATAGATGAACACGATCAGCAGAAAGCGATAGTGATGAATTTTCAAGGGAGAGTTTAGCTTCAAGCAGGGAAATCGGTGACCGGATCTAACTCCGAGGGAGTGTTTAGCTTCAACCGGGGGAATCTGTGACCGGATCTTACGCCGCTCTGGTCAAGTTTAACACAAAGGCTCTTAAAAGAGGGATTTTAAAATCTATAACTTTATAAAATTTATAGATTATTTTAGAAAAAATTATTAATACATCTCCCAACTTTAGTTGTATATAACTTGTTGCATATATGATTAGTCCTTCAATTTTAAAAAAAATATTATAAAATTTTTTAAATTTAATTTAATATATTAATTAGTTAATTCAGCCATCTTTTACTAAAATATTATTTTATTCAACTAAAATATTTTGTTAATCAATTAAAAAATACCAAAAATATTATTATTTATTTTTTAATATTTTATTAATTTAAAAAATATAAAATTTGATATATTAGTATCAAGTTGATAATACTATTTTTTTAATATTTTTGGTATATTTTAAAATTAAAAAAAGACAAAATTAATATTTTATTATTATGTAATGAAAAAAATTAATTGAAAAACTATAAAATATATTAAACCAAATTTAAGAGATTTCATAATATATTTTCAAAAATGGAAGATCAACTATAGTAATTTACCATATATTTTAAATTGACAATGTAATGGGTTTCAAAAAAAAAATTGGCAATGATAAAAGTCCAAAATCCATTAATTTTATCATCAAATTAAATAATAAAATTTTTATAATTTATATATTTTACAATCTATAGATTTTATAAATTTATGAATTTTAAAATTCTTCAATCTAAACGATTTGATTCAATATTTAACAATTAATTTTTAATTTTATTCTTTATTAAATATTAATAATTTATTACATTTAAAATTTAAAAAATAAAATTATTAAAATTATAATATTTAATTGCATTGCTAAAAAATATTTTTTATTAATAATTTAATATATATTAACATTATATTATATAAAATAATAATAACAATAATAAAGCTAAAGTAATTAATTGAAACTAAAAGAAAAATAATTTTTACTTTTTTAGAATTAAGGATAATTTTGGAATAGTATTAATTTATTATGAAAATTTTAGAATAAAAAAATTTGACAATAATTATTCATTGATCAAAATTCATAGATTTTGGACTTTTTCCACTTCCAAAGTGGGAAAGATTTCGGTTAATAAAAGATTTTTCAAAGTTCATAGATTTTGACATTTTTTAAATAGTCAAACGATAAATTTGGTATAATTTATGAATTATTCAAAAATTTTCATTTAAAATCCACCAATTCAAACATAGTAAATATTCTTTATACATCTACTGTACCTTTACCTTCTCATCCTATATGGTGGGAAAATTTATAAGAACAATTAGAAAAAGTTTCCATATTTGAAGAAAGAAAAATTATTATTTATCTTATACAATTTGATATAATATATTAGTACCCTTGAGATTTGAAAATTATACGATTTGTCTCATATGTGAATTGATATAATACATTAGTATTTCCAAAGATTTGAAAATTATGTCATTTATCTCCTGAAATTTTGACATATTGCATTAGTACCCCTATAAATTTGATTTGTTATAATAATACCCCATAAGGAAAATATAATATTTTTTCTTAATAGTGTATTATATCAAATTACGGAAAATAAATAACATAATTTTCAAATCTTAAGGGGTATTAATGTGTTATGTCAAACTATATGAGACAAATCGTATATTTTTCAAATGTCAAGAGGTATATTAGTATATTATGTCAGATTACATAAAAGACAGTTTTTTTATAATTAAAAAATAAATATAAAATTGGTGAAATTATTCAATTGTTCATGTCATAAGTAGCAAAAAATATCAAAAAACGACATTGTTCTTTGAGGAACCTTAAATGTCTCTTCTATGTAAACCACCATCAGATTCATTCAACACATTTCATCACACTTCTCCTTTCAATTTATCGGTTTGTATTTATAGAGACTTGATGGGTTCCAAATATGTCACTATCATTTTAGGCGATGCTTTCTATTTCGAGATATGCTCCAAATATACAATTCCTTATGCATGAACATAGCATCATGCTGCCATAGAGGATTTAAGGAATTGTACATTTGGGCATACCATGAAGTAAATGGCTTTTCTATCTATTATAAAATGGCTTTTCTATCTATTATATTATCAGTCTTCCGCATCATAATTGGCCAGAAAAGAATTTCATGCCCTTAAAATCTTACAATAACATCTGCATTGATGATTTTTAATTCGTGATGAATCTTCATTCATTAAAGATTGAAAATCTTCTAGGGCATACCTTATGCATGAGCCATGGAAGATGTTAGTTTTGTTGTATTGGATTCTGGATATAAGTTATTGTTTAACTTAACTTTTTAGTCTTTGTATTATAGTTTCAATTTTCAGAGTTCATCTTTTTTGTTGGAAAGATGGTGCACCAAGAAGGGGGTTGAATTAGTGACAAATAAAAATTTTTGGCTTAATGGATTTTTTTAAGTGTTTGAGCAATATACAAATAAAACATAGAAAGTAAAGGAGTAAGAGAAGATTGGTTCGGGTATTAATAAATCCTAGTCCTCTCTCCAACCGCAATTGGAAGTTTTACTATCTCAACTTGATATTACAAGAGAGTTACCTAGCTAATTCATAACTAGAGAGTTACCTAGCTAATTCATAACTAGAGAGTTTTCATAACTCATCCATAACTAAGTGTTTTCTTAAGGCTCACACCAAATCCAAATTCCTTGTGTTTTAATGGCTCACACAATAACCAATTTCTTGTGTTTTGAACAGACACACACAACCCAAACAAGAGTTTTTCTCATTAAGACTACTCTTACAACCTATACCCAAGTGTTTAAGGTTAACACTTCAACCTTTTAACAAAATAAGTTGAGAAATAAAATTGTAAGAGTTTTGACACACTTAAAATTAATCTATTTTTGTTCTAAGGCCTTTTGAATGTCTATTTATAATGTTTACCTTCTAATTCGCCGTTACATATGGTGCCAAAATTATTTGTAATATTTAAATGATAATAGATTAAAAGTTGTCTGAAAGAGACAGTTTTTCAGTAGGGAAACCATATTTTCCCGTCGAGACATTCATATATCCGTTGGAGCCTTACACGTGGCAGTCTTGAATTTGTCATTTTCTTCAACAGCTAGTCTCAATCAAATTTTCCGATCAGGACAAGAGTTTTCCGGTCGGGACAATTTTCTGGAACTTTTGACTTGAAGTTTGGAATACTGAAATCGAGCACTTCCCAAAGGGGGAACTTTTTTCCTGAGGGGGACATTTTTTTCCCTAGGGGGAAATTGTCCTTCAATATTTGACCGATTTATTCACTAAGCAAATCAAATCCTATTGACTCGAAACTTTGTACACTATCAAAATAATACTAGATGAAGACATTAGTAACATTTAATTTGATTGTCAAGATCAAAATAGAGATCAATCACCCTAAGGTCAACAATCTCCTCCTTTTTTATTTTGATAATCAAACTAAACAAAATAATAAAATTTGAGCAAGCAAAAAGGAAGTTATTATATTAAAAAGCAATTATGTCAAGTTTTAAGGCAATCCATTTTGATTATCATGTTCCATTATAAAAAATCATACTTTTTAGATCTCAATATTTTTGAAAAGAATCTCTCCCCCTTTTATGTTTTTACATTTTGTTTATGTAATCTTATATTTCTCTCATTTTGTCGAGATCAAAAAAAATATAAGCAAGTATAACATAGGATCAATTACATATGGCATAAAAGAAAGAAGATAAGAGAGAATATTAAAAGATTAAACAACATGATACCAAAAGATCATATTATATAAAAAAAACTCTTAAAACATAATAAGGATATGAAAATAACAAATGTTATCAATTGCTAACAAATGATACCAATTATTGGTTGCACAAACACATAACAAAAAAATCAAGATAAGTATATCATCTTAAAGCATAAAATATGAGTTTAGAGAATGCTTATTGATATGAAGACCGTTCCATGATCTTGATGCACTTTTTCATAGAGATTCAATTCTTCTCTTGTGATCTTTTCTTTAAGTAGCTCCCCCTTATTTTATGCCAAGTTTGAGTTTAATAGGGTTGATCACTTGAGAGAAGACATTTTGTTGAGCATGTGCCTTTGACCACTTATGGGCAACCTACAAAAGAATCAAACAATTTTTGGTACTCGTTCAAATTTTGGTCCATAGGGGTTAGCTCTAGAAGGTTTCCAATGAGCCCTCCGTATAAAACAATGCTTGTTTATATGCCCAAATCTCATACAATAGTGGCATTGCTTGGACTTAAATGTTTCTTGCCACTTTCATGAGGTTTAGGTTTCACAATATGAAAAGAATGTGAATGTGAGCTAGCACAGTATTGTATGGAATGTGTAACCTTATATGCATGCCTTTTATACAAAAATGCATGGTTGGTCTTTTGAGGTTTCCCTCTTGGACCATGTAAGCTTTTACTACTCTTCTTTTCGTTAGTGGCTTTGGTGTGTGCCTTGCCTTTGGCTTTGGAGCCAATTACCTCAATGAATAAGGTTTGTAGTGTGTTAGCCTTAACAAATATTGAGTAAGGTAGAGATGATGATGTTGAAGCTCCATTGAAGCCTAAACCATGTCTCACTAGAGTAGGTATTTGAGATACAATAAGTGTATCCAAATTTTCCTTCCTTTGTGAAATTTTAAAATTGAGTTTCTAAGCTCTTCAACATCACTTTTTAAAATATTATTTTCTTTAAGCGAACAAGAGATTGAAGGTTTTGTTGAAAGATCATCCAATGATTTCCTAAGAGATTCATTGCATGTTTTAAGCTCTAAAATAATTTTTTGTAGATCATCAAAATTATTTTTCAGATCCAAATACTTATTTTTATGAAAAATACTTTTCTTTTTAAATTTCTCAATTTCAAGGTTCATAACTTTAATCAAAATATTATCATCATCATCATGCATGTTATCAAAAGATTGAAATGTAGAACATACTTCATAGGAGTCCTCTTATTGAGCCATGAAGCAAGAGGTAGCAATTTCTTCTTCACTTAAGGAGCTTTCATCACTTTAGGGCTCATGCCTTCTTTGCTTCATGTAGGAACTCCTTTTGTGTCTTGAGTACTTGGAGGATTGATTGAAGTTATTGCCATACCTTTTCTTTTCCTTAAGCTTTAATCTTCTCATAAGGTTGACAATCTCTTCATCACTATCTTCTTCATTCCTTTCCTCTTGGCTAAAGCTTTCATCTTCATAATACTTTGAAGTTGAAGCTTTAAAAGCTAAGGCCTTCTTCTCCTTTTGAAGCTCTATCTCCTTGTCTTTTACTAAGCAATCTCATGTGTGAGAAGGTTGCTAATGATCACATCGGTGGATATTTTACTTGAATAATCATTGGCTTCCTCAATGGCGGCAACTCTTGACCCGTACTCCTTGATTGGAAGACTTCTCAAAATTTTGTTATTAATATCTTTAAGTTTAAGGTGCTTTCTAGCCTTTCTTAAGTTGTTGATGATAGCAAGGAGTTGGTTGGTCATATTGGTAATAGACTCAAAGGATTTCATCTTGAAAAGCTCATATTCGGACATGAGCAATTAGATTCTCTTATACTTCACTTGTTTAGTTTTTTCATAGTAATTCTCTAAGGTTTTCCAAATGCCATGAATGCTTCTACAATGCAACACTTTAAGACTATCTTCTTGAGGAACGACAGCAAGGAGAATTGTCATGCAATTGCTTTTTTATTTCTTCCATTTGCCTTCTTTTGAGCATTGGACCAATCATCCCAAGAAATTTCTTCCTTTACACCTTCCACTTCCTTGGTTGGTGGCTTCCACTCTTTGTAGATAGTATCCCATAAATCAATGGACTCACTATCCATAAAGAGCTCTATTTGAAACTTCCATTGAGCAAAGTTATCATCATCAAAAATAGGGAAATGTTTGCAAACTTCACCCTTCACCATCTTGATCTTTTTTCTCGCACTTAAGCCTTGAATAGAGAGACCAAGGCTCTAATACCAATTGTTGGAAAGATGGTGCACTAAGAAGGGGGGTTGAATTGGTGGTAAATAGAAATTTTGGACTTAATGGATTTCTTTGAGTGTATGAGCAATATGCAAATAAAACATAGAAAGTAAAGGAGCAAGAGAAGATTGCACACAAGGATTTATAGAGGTTCGGGTATTAACAAACCCCAGTCCTCTGCCCAACCACAATTAGGAGTTCTACTATCTCAACTAGAGATTACAAGAGAGTTTCGTAGCTAACTCAGAACTAGAGAGTTTTCCTAGCTCACCCATAACTAAGTGTTTTCTTAAGGCTCACATCGAACCCAAATTCCATGTGTTTTAATGGTTCACGTAATACTCAATTCCTTGTGTTTTGAATAGGCTCACACACAACCCAAACAAGAGTTTTTCTCACTAGGATCACTCTTACAACCTATACCCAAGTGTTTAAGGTTAACACTTCAAACTTTTTACAAAATAAGTTGGGAAATAAAATAGCAAGAGTTTTGGCACACTTAAAATTAAGCTCATTTTGTTCTAAGGCCTTTTGGAGGTCTATTTATAATGTTTACCTTCCAATTAGTCGTTACATATGGTGCCAAAATTATTTCTAACGTTCAAAAAATGATAGATTAAAAGTTGTCTGACATAGACAGTTTCCCTGTCGAAAAATTCATATATTTGTTGGAGCCTTACATGTGGCAGCCTTGGATTTGTCCTTTTCTTTAACGGTTAGTCTTAGTCAAATTTCCTGGTTGGGATAAGAGTTTTTCGGTTGGGACAAGAGTTTTTAGATCAGGAAACCATATTTGCTGGTCGAGACAACTTTTGGAACTTTTGACTTGAAGTTTGGAATGCTAAAATCGAGCACTTCCCGAGGGGAACACTTTTTTCCCGAGGGGGAACATGCCTTTTTCGAGGGGGAAACTGCCTTTCTCGAGGGAAACTGTCCTTCAATATTTGACCAATTTGTTCAATAAGCAAATCAAAATTCTATTGACTTAAAACTTTGTACTCTATCAAAACAACACTAGATGAAGATATTAGTAACATTTAATTCGATTGTCAATATCAAAATAGAGATCAATCACCCTAAGGTCAACATTTGTAATTGGCCTTTGAGAGTTTGTACTTGAAACTTTTTAGTCTTTAGGGTTTGACATGCACTAGATCTATTCTATTATATTAGTTTTGATAATTTGCATTGGTTTTAATACTTGAAAGTTTTATATATAGAGACTGTTTGATATGCACCAGATCTATTATAAGCTTGAAGGAAATTTGAATGCAATATCTCCAAGTAGTGAGAGTGTTCCCTACCGTCGGTGCTTTGAAAGGAATTAATTCAACTAAAATATATGAAATTAAATGTCATTTAATACAAATATTAGAGTTCCAAAAGTTACATAGAACTTGAATATTATAAAATTGACACAAGAAAAATATAGTCAAATTGATTTCTTAATTCACATAGAGGAAATAATTGCTCAAAGCATATGTGCCTCATTAAATATCTATTGTCTCACGACTGTAAGGACGTTACCATGGAGAATGATGTAGCAGAAAACATCAGAAAATGACATCATTCTTTGAGGAACTCTAAACATCTCATTGAGGGAACCCTAAACGTCTCCATCTCTTATATTTAAACCATCAAAATCCCTACATTCATTCAATGCATTTCATCACACTTCTTCTTCAATTCATTAGTTTGTATTCATAGAGACTTGATAGGTTCCAAATGTGCCATATATGGTAGATGAGTGATTGTAATTAGTTACTTCAAGAAGTCTCACTTAGTCTCTTAATAGTCATCACCAGACATATACTCTTACATTTTTGATAAATAGGAAATCTGATAAAGGTACGTTCTTTTAACCTCACGATAGTAAAGTTTAGAAACTTGCAAGGTCTAGTAGTTTAGGGTAGGATTTTATGCATATTAATTGAAATAGAAGTTAAAATCAAAATATTATCCCTTTTAATTTCTAATATAAACTTATTGATTTGAGAATGTGCATCTCGACCTTAGTTGGTATATAATTCTTCATTTCGACCAAGGTTGTCAAATTTGGACCGATCAATGAACTAAAAACGATAGAGGGTCATTGATTTGAGAATATAAATCTCGTTTGTTTGAGTAGATACATGGTCGAGATTATAGATCTTTACAATTGTTATTCTTTTATTCTAATGACTAATGACTTTCTTTAATTTTATTTTAGATTAAGGTGCCAGAAGAGGATTTTTTATCATTAAATCTTACAAGAAGGTTTGCCTTGGATGATTTTCAATCTTTTATGAATATTCATCAAAGATTGAAAATCATCTAAGGAAGACCTTATGCACTAGCATGCCATAGAGGATTTAAGAAATCGTATATTTGGAGCACATCTTGAAATAACTGGCTATCATCACTCTCTACCATTATATGAGCTACTTGACATGGAGGCAAGAGTAAATAGGGAAGAGGAGTAGGGAAGATACATGGTCCAACTTATTGATCTTTAGTGTTAGAAAGATGGTGCACTAAGAAAGAGGGTTGAATTGGTGGCAAATAGAAAATTTCGACTTAATAGATTTTTTTGAATGTTTGAGCAATGAGCCAAAACTAATTGCGGAATGTAAAGAAGCAAGAGAAGAGATATATAAGATTGATAAAGATTCGGGTGCTAACAAATCCTATTCTTCTCCCTAACTGCAATTGGGAGTTTTACTATCTCAACTTGAGATACAAATGAGTTTTTTTTATCTCACTCATAATTGAGTGTTTTCTTAAGGCTCACACTGTATATAAATCTTGTATTTTAATAGCTCACACAATAATATAGTGAGTACCTTTTCTTGCTATTTGACATTAGAGAGATTGAACCACAAAGGTCTGCATGTATCAGATGCAACTTCTGTGTGGCTCTCCATATGCTCTTTTTGGACATAAGGTCTCTATGTTGTTTCCCTACCATGCAGTTTGTACAAGTCACAGTTGATACAGCGAGTTGTGGAAGGCCATGAACCATTTTCTTAGACTACAGTGTTTTTAAGCCTTTATAGCTTAAGTGCCCACACCTACAGTGCCAAAGATGAGCTAAACCTGAGGTAGTTGTGTGAAAACATGTATCGTTCTCCTTCTTAGACTGAGAGTTGGCTTTTAACACAAATATTATATTGGTTGTCATCTTATATTAAATAATAAGCCCTCTCTCTGGATGGTATATGCGACACTTTCCTGACTAAATTAGGATTGTAAGGCCTCACTCTTGAAGTTGTCTAATGCTTAATAGATTATTCTTCAGCTCTAGGACATAGAAGACATCAGTGATCATATGGTTATTGCCATCGATATGTAGTCTCACCCTTCCTTTTCCAAGTACGCTCATTTTGGTATTATTTCCCAATTTTACTGTTTCCCGGAATGTCTCATTCAACTCACAAAATGCAACTTTGTTCCCACTCATATGATTTTAGCAGCCTGAATCAAGGAATCAAATATCTTCTTGTACCGCTTGGTTCACTTTGACATATGACATCAATAACATCTCTTCTTGTTCATTTAATTCAGCATAGTTAGCCTCCTTCTCCCAAGCTGGACATTCATATTGAAAATGGCTAAGTTGATGGCACTTGTAAATTCAATATTAGTCTTATTGAAAGCTTATTGACCTCTGCCTCTACCTCTATAGCCACCTCTGCCTCAACTTCTACCTCCATGTCTATCATCTATACTCACCTTCAAGGCCTGCTCCTCACCATTGCTCCTGTGAAACTTTTGTTCGTGCACAATAAGTGAACTTTGCAATTCATCAATTGAGAGTGCAACAATATCCTTAGATTCTTCAATTGAAACAACATAGTTAAATTTCTTAGTTAAGGTTCTAAGAATATTCTCCATAATAGTGATTTCCTTCATCTGCTCTCCATTACTTCTCATGTTATTTTCTATGCTCATGACACGAGCAAATTATTCTGTAATGGTTTCACTTGCTATCATCTCTAGCATTTCAAAATCTATCCTTAATGCTTGAAGAGTCAAGCGTACATTTCCTCAAGATTTGTTCAAGAATTGTTTTGTTAATAGCTTGGAATAGATAATTCTTGACTTTGAGATCATTTATCATCAAATCCTCTAACTACTTCTGCTGTGCTTCGGACAACACTACTCCTGCCTCTGGTTTGGGAATGGCAACGGATAGGGTACTCGTGAAAAATGTCCTACCCGAACCCGATTATATATATACTTACCCATCCCAAACCTGATTAGTATTACCCATTTAATTACTTGAACCCATTTATCATTAACAAATTTAAAATAAAATAAAATTCAAACTAAATAAATAATTAAAAATTAATAAAAATATACAAACAATCTATTATAAATTACTACAAAATCAAATAAAAAAACAAAATAAAAATTCAACACATTTAAATTAAAATAATTCATCAAATTGTATAAAAATAACATTAAAACAATAAAATTTAAATATTTACATTATGATAGAAAAATTATATTTCTAATTTTCAACTTTCATTACATTTTTAATTCAACAACACATAAAAATAATTAATTATATCATTACATTCAGTAAATTACAATAAAATAAATCTTATATATATATATATATATATATATAATCGGATTTATCAGGTAGCGAGTACCCGAGATCCTCTACCTGTACCCGTCTTAAAACTCTAATAGGATTACCTATTAGGGTTTAAACGGGTTCGGATTGAGCGGATACCCGTAAAACCCGTATCAGTTGTTATCTCTACTCTAGTTCTTAATAACCAATTTTAATCAAACTTCAATATCCTTTGGATCTCAAGAGGTTTTCCATGAGCATGCTCTGATGGTCATAGTGACCATTGTTGAGGGTCTTGATGAAAGTTCATCTAATGACTTCTTGAGAGAAGCATTAGAGATTTTTAGCTCTTCCACAATCTTTTGAAGGTTGGATAAGTCATCCTTAAGCTTGGAGCTATTTTTCTTATGAAAATCAGTTTTTCTTTTATATCTTTCTAATTCTAGGCTCATCACCTCAATAAGATCATTCTCATCATCAAAATCATTTAAGGTAGAAGAGAAAATGGATGTTACCTCATTGGAGTTGTCCTCCAAGGCCATGAAGCACAAGTTGACTACATCTTCTTGGCTCTCCTTATCATCACTTGAAGTAGGATCATCCCATGTAGCTTTATGGCCCTTGTCCCCTCCATCCTTGTGAGACTTGCCCTTATACTTTTTGAGCCTATGACATTCAGATTTAATGTGGCGTTTCTTCCCAAATTCACAGCACTTCATCTCCTCTTTATTTTTGTTGAAGTTGGATGAGAAGCCTTTGAATTTTGAAGCTTTTTGCTTGTAGTTTTTGATAGTCCCATATTTATTGACTATCATTCTTTTAACCCTTCTAGATAGCATGGCTATCTCCTCATCCTCTTCTTCACTCATCCCATCATCACTAATAAGGTCTATGTCTTGAGCCTTTGAGGTGGTGTTGCTTGCTTTAAGAGCAAGAGGCTTCTCCTTCTCTCTTTCTCCTTCAAGCTCTTTTTCTCTCATGAGAGCCATCTCATGTGTTAGAATCTTGCCAATGAACACATTGGTAGGAATGGTGCTCAAATCCTCATTGGCTTTTTCTATACTCGCCACTCTTGATCCATAGTCTTTCATTGGAAGACTTCTCAAAATTTTGTTATTTACATCTTCAAGGCTTGTGTGTCTTCCATATTTCTTCATATTGTTGATAATGAAGAGTAGGCAGTTTGTCATTTCCGTGATAGTCTTATTTGGCTTCATCTTGAAGAGTTCATATTCGTTCATTAGGAGTTGAATCTTCCTAGAATGAACTTGCTTTGTTCCTTTATGATAGTTCTCCAAAGTCCTCCACATGTTGTAGGCGGTTGGACAATATTGTACTCTCCCACACTCTTTAAGAGAGAGAGAGCTTGCTAGGATGGCCATGGCCTTCTTATTTTTGCCATTTGCTCTTCTATGTGGTTCAATCCACTCATCTCTTGGGAGAGGTTCATCCTCCCCTGCAACATTCTTTCTTGTTAGTGGTGTCCATTCTTTGCAAACACTATCCCACACATCAATGCCTTCACTATCCAAATATGCCTCTATTCTAAACTTCCAATGGGCATAATTTGACCCATCAAAATAAGGTTTAAGGCTTTGGAATCCTTCTTGTGCCATTGTTGATCTTTGCTAAAGCTAATTAGGCTTGACTTCTAGACCTTGCTCTAATACCAATTGTTGCCCAAACAATCACCAAGAAGGAGGGGATGAATTGGTGGAAAATTAAAAATTTGCACTCACAATATAGTAAAAGAAAAGGAGAAGATTGAGACACGAATTTTATAAAGGTTTGGGTGTTAACTAACCCTACTCCTCTCCCCAACTTAGATTGGGTATTCACTAATCTAATCACTTAGATTACAATCTTTGGAGTTTTAACAAGCTTACTCCC
>CATIWF010019090.1:0-18549 GCA_949630135.1 Balakata baccata | reverse complement strand
TATGAAGGGCTGCATTGCAAATCCAGAAATGGGTCTCTCATAGTTACGATACCCCCACTCCTGTCGCGTTTGACATGGAGGAGCTGATTGTTGAGCCAATTGATGCACCGAGGAATGGAGTACTATATCAGTTACGATTCGGTTTAGGCTGCTGAGGTAAATCCTTAGATCTGACGGTAGTGGATTGGATCTACTGTTAGAAGACTGAATTTGGGAAGCAGAATAAGTATCAACAAATAAAAATTCAATAAAAAGGAAAACGAACTCGGTACAAATGAAATGAGAAAAAAAAAAGTTAAATTTGTAAATAAAATTAAAAAGATGGAATGGTGAAATTTCCTCTATATAAAAAAAAAAAAAGATTTCGGCTATTCCAACTCAATTGGTGAAATATATTTTCCTTATAAAAGCTCCGGCTTTTACAAACATAATATGCATCTAACTCCAATTTTAGTCTAGCAAATCATAAAATAGCCGACAAATCAAATTTGTGAAATTACCTGACCGTTTTTTCCGTCTTGGTCTCTTAATAAAATGAAATTACTTTTCTCCACAAAATAAAATAAAATAAAAAATTTACTTCTTAAAAATCAACTTTCTAAGAACTCGGATGATCAATAAGTGCAAACCTTGACAATAAGATGAGAAATGCAAGGATGAATAAACAAGGTAAGAACTTTTGAAGGCCGATTTTGACCAAGCTCATCCATGTATCTCATAATTCAGCTTAAGATAGCCAATCTTTTGAGTTACTTCAAAATATATATAAGGATTAATTTCATATATGTCATTAAATTTTGTTTTTATTACAGTAAAATTATAAAATTTTTTGTATAAAAAAATTAGTGAACTATAATTTTATTTCACTAAAATTAATTTTCAGATATGGATAACCAGAAAGCTGACGTGTCAACTGATGTGGCATTAGAAATATGACGTATCACCCAAAACTTGTCAAAATTAATTTTAGTAAAATAAAAATACAGCTAATTGATATTTTTAGAATGCAAATTTTTTGTATAATTTTACTGCAATAAAAAAAAATTTTAATGACTATAAGTGAAATTAACCCTTAATTTATAATTGAACACTTTCTTCATCTATAGCCTCCAACTCTTTATCCTTTGGTCTACTGTCTATTGGTTCATCATTGTCAAATTTCTCAATCAAGTAGTTACATGGATCAATCAGCTCATTATTGCCAATTTGAGGCATTTTTTCAAAAACAAAAAAAATCTAGTTTCAAAATTAGTCTGATTTCAGAATGTATCGGATATGAATTTGAAGAGTAGCAAAATAATTTCTCAAAAATTTTAAAATATCTACATATCTATATTCAAACTTGAAAATTTTGATTAAATTGAAAGAATTTGTGTTAATTCATTTATACTTTTTTAAATTTCAATTTGAGTCTTTTTAATATGAAGGTAGGGTACAAACTGTCCTTTTTTTTTATATCAAATATGAATATTCATTCATAATTGGAAAGAGGATAAAAAACCTCATATTACAATATATGATTCACTAAGAAGAGGCACTAGAAAAGAATTACAAACTGAGAACTAACTATAAACAAGTACAAACCAATAAACACAGAAAACCTCTAGCATGAATGCGCTACAACTTTAAGAGCAAAGTTTGGTTAGAAATGCAAAGATCTAGAGTAACTCTAGACTTGAGACATTCAAAGACAGATTTAGAGTCAAAAACTTCATTCTAGTATTGTACTCTTTCTTTTAGGCTAAATTTGCCGAAAAGCAGAGAAGATCGGATTGAAAACTTAACACTTAAGCCTCCAAATACAACTCATAAAGACAAATCAAACCACTAAAACTCAAATTAGATTAGATCTAAAATCTAGCCAAAACACAGAGAGAGAAAAAAAACTCTAAACAAACTAGAACACCACAAAAACTCATTTTATTCAAAAAAAAAAAAACTACATTAGCAGAAAAAATACCCCCAGGTCTGATATGGAAGTGGAGGCTTGGAAGGAATGAGAGATGAAAGGAGAGAGAAAAGCTAGAGAGAGACGGGGTACAGACTGTCCCTAGTATAATAATCAATCGGGTTGTTGTAGCTGCATTTTTCATCTTGGTATAAGGATAAAATATTGATTTGCTACCCAGTACTATAGTCATTCGACTTGTTAAATTCATATATTGTCCATTAACTTTATTGTTATTGTAACAAATTAATAAAAAAAAATTTTTTTAAAAAATAATTCAACTATATTTTTATTTTATTAAGATCATTAAAAATGAGTAAAATTAAACCAAATTATATTCAATTCGGTCTATTTGGTTCGGTTTATTCAATTCGGTTGAAAATATTAAAAATCGATTAAACTAAGCCGGCCGAATTTTTCATACATATATATATTTTTATAAATTTATAGTAATTAATTCTAATTTTATATAAAATAAAAGAATTATAATCTATAATAATTAATTTTGTTACATGATAGTTGATAAAATCATAAACTATGACAATTTAATCTAATTTATATTAAGTAATCTTAATTTTTTGGTATTTAATAAAATTATGATAATTGATTCTAATATATGTTAATTTATAAAATTTTGTTTTTAAGTTATGGTAATTTATAAAGTTATGATAATTGTTTTTAATTTATATTAATTGATAAAGTTATTGTGGTTGATTTTAATTTTTTATAATTGATAAAATAAGGTAATACTTATAATTTATATTAATTAATTTATAAAACCAATCGAACCAAATCGAACCAAACTAAAATAGTTCGGTTCATAAAATATTTCGATTCAGTTCGGTTTTTTCATATGTATTGGTTCAGTTTATTGGAATTTGGTTTGGTTTAAAATTGAACAGAACTAATACACACCCTTAAAAAAGTCACTTTCAACCAATTTTCTAATATAAATAATTAAAAATCTAACATGACATCTGACATATTATCGGAAATCTGACATAATAACTGACATGTCAATGAAAACTGGTTGTAAATAATTTTAGTAAAACGAAAATATAATTAAGTGATTTTTGTGGGACAAAAAAATTTTATAATTTTACTGTAATAAAAATAAAATTATATAAAATTAATTTCATAATTTCCATCTTAGGATGAAGTACTATATATTGGCTCATTATGATTCTGAAGCTTCACACGTGCATTGCATGTGTTAAACATATGCAAATTTTCACCAACTACAATCCCATTGATATCGGTGATGAAATTGGATTATGAAATATTAAAAAATTAAAATATTTTTCTCTTTATTGTAGGACTATATGTAACTAGAAGCTCTAGTGTGTTAAATTTGTATTCCTCTACTAGGGTTTTTTTTGTTTTTTTTTTAATATGCAATTGCAGGTATCTGTCCATCAACATTAAAAAGTGGGTCTTAACATGTAACATTTCTCAAACTATCAATAACGCAGACTGCCACCTAAAAAGTGGATGTGACTATGGATATATATATATATATATTTTTAATTAAAAATTTCAAATTTGAACTTTAAAATTTAGGAAGTGTGGATGGTCTTCTTATGCTTTTTTTATTTTATTTTTTGGTTAATTTTTCTCGCTCTTTTGATACATAATTTTTGTATGAAGAAATTAAAGAAAACAATGCAAGAAAATATAAGCATTATATGCATGACCTCCCATGATATAATATAATACACCGGATATAAATTACACTTGGTGTTTTAGAACTATTAGATCATCAATTTTTAATTTCAACCATTTATTATCGATGAATGAGATTAAAAGTTTATAATTCAACGGTTTTAAAGCATCCGGTGTAAATTATACCAGGTACACCTTAGAAATTCTTTTAAATATATACCCAGTAGATATTGAGCACAAGTATCCAATTTTGGGAATTAAGAATAGGATAATTTGCGTAAAAAAACTTTTACTTAAAATAATTTTATTTTTTTATTTTTTTATTTTTAAATAAACAGACTTTCAATTTCATATTACACATAGTTTTAGAAAAAATTTAATTTAGTTTGATAATATTATAATACTCCAAACAAATTTTTTTTATCTAACACTACAGTTTCTTATTTTAAATAAATTTGCAGTAATCTAATTATATAAACAACTCTTATACTAAAATTATATCTGCATTAATTTAGATATATCTACGTACAGTTATAAGGCTTTCGAGCTAAGCGCTCCGGTGACTAGTTCTGCTCAAATTTATAAAGACCTAGTTTATTCTGAGTTTTAGACTAGTTATGTGTAGAACTAGATTTTTTTTAACCAAATTTCATATTATTTGAAGAAAACTAAATGTTACATATATATATATATATATTAAATACATATTAGTAATGTCAAATTCAACAAATTTTAGTTTGGAGTATTATATCACTGTCAAATCAAATTAAATTAAATTTTTTTCAAGCTTTTATTTGATATGAAATTGAAAATATGTATTTTTAAAAATTAAAAAAATAAAGAATAAAATTATTTTGATATAAAATTAAAAATATAGAATTTTTTTATATAATTTGGCCGTAAGAAACTGGTAGTGTTATTAATCTAGTGGAGTGCAGATTGTGTTTTGTCAATGAAATTGCAAACAAGACAATAAATAAGATGTCCAAAGGGAAAGGCATTAGAGTGTCACATATCACATGGAATGGTTGGGTATACAATCTATTCAATATTGTTGTTATGCCATCAGACACTGTCAACTGACTTCCCTGCTTTCATAACCCTCACATTTATACATACATATATCATGCTTTCTTGTTTCTTACTAAAGATGTAGTATACGTGTTCTTGTTGCTTACTAAATATGTAATTTTTTTATTAAATTAATTTTGAAATTAGTTAAATTTAGGCTTGAATTTCAACAGATATTATATCATAATTAGATATGACAATTGGACTTGATATGCTCCGTGCCTATTTTAAATATGGTAAACTTTTTTAATTTGATCAGAATCAGCTTAGATTTTAAAGAAATTCGAAACGTTATTTAGTGGAGATATCCAACACATTTAGGTCGGAAATAGAAATTAATTATATTTATATGTTGGAGTATGAGGTGGAATTCTGTTCTAATTTGACAAAGTGTCACTCCTAATTAGTTTATAATACTGGACTATTTGCATTTATCTAATTCTATTGCATTTATATTTTCAAATTTCTAACACAACCCTTAATTTTTGAGTTGAGTTGATTTATATATCTTTTTTTTTTCTGCAAAATCTGGTATTCAGAATCTCAATGGTTTTAACTAAGTTTGGGATAAGTTGGGTTGAACTATGAAGGTATAAAACTCTCTCCACGTAAATTTTTTCCATTTATAAGATTTAAAATCAAGACCTTACTTAAAAATAATAAGTATTGAACTACTTGAACCAATATGAGTTGATTCATATATCTATTTTATTTTGGTACAAGATTCATTTATCTATTTTTAATTACTCAGGAGATTTCCCATATTCTATCTTACAGTAAGTTATGGGATACACCAACAGCAAACAGAGACACCATCTTGCATACCATTTCATATGGTTTCAAGGGAACAGCTCCAACAGAATCTTAAGGATCAGCCCTAGTATTTATATTGTGGGCCATATATATATAACCTTATTTGTGATCTCTTTTTCCTCTCAATTCATGCAATTCATGTTCTATTCTCTCTCAAAAAATGTTGAGCTGCTGGCGTGCAATATTTTTGTAATTTTAAATATATTAAACTGATGTCTATTTCGTTATACATCAATATCAATTCAACATTTTTTAATTTTATTATAATAAAAAAAACCTTAAATTTTTTCATAGTATAAACTACAAGACTTCTTTTTAACTTGAAAAAAATCTCATCCTTAAAATTTCAAAAGCATGAAGCCACATTTTAATTTTTTGAATTTTCCCCTTAATCTTATATAAGGGCAAATGAAAAGGTAATTCAAGAAAGCATTCATGTTATTCAGTATAGCTAACTGAAAGCACATGGCCCTTCCTTTAGGTGTTAGCTCGAGGGCACACATCCCTTTTTATCATACAAGAAAACCTCACTCTCTAGATCTTGTAAAATATTGTGAAAAGTGAAAACATACCATCCTCCCAAACTACCCTTTCCTAGATTTATGTTTCTTGATTCTCTATTAATTCACCTTTTTTTTTTTTTTCTTTTTCTCATCTTAAGTCTCACATCATATGAAATCATCTATGTTTGATGTTCTATCTATTAATTGTTATTTAGTCCAATCAACTGTTAATTGGAAAAAAAAATATTTTTAAAGCTTTATTAAACAATTGGAATTTTTTTTATAAATGAAAAAATTAGTTTCTTCAAATAAAATAATATAATTTGTCAAAATTTTTATTAAATATAAAATACGTCTCTTCAATGTTAGTCTTTTCAAAATAAAATACATTATATTGAAAATGTATTAAATTAATTAATTAATTATATATATATATATATATGGAAATTTTTATTTACATTTAATTAAATTTTATTTACTGTTATTATTTTAATTATTAAAATAAAATAAATTATATCAAATAATTATTTTATTTTTTGATTATTTATATATTATATAAAAATATATATTTTTAATAAAATAAATTATATTTCTATTAATAATTTTACATTTTAATAACAATGATTCAATTAATTTTACCAAATAATAGTATTAATCAGCTGGTAGTTACACTCAACAGTTAAATCAAATGGATTCTGATCAAAAGTATTTAAAAATAATAAATTTTATAAAATTAGATGATAAAGTAGGTTAATTATACAAATGGTACCAAATTTTATCACTTTGTTACAAGTTGGTACCAAACCTTATTGTTATAAATTAGTACCAAACTGTTCATAAATGTTGTAATTTGGTACCAATCTTCAATTTCTGGCATTGGAAAAATAACATGACATATCACATCACTTTATTATTTACGTCAGATTTATTTTCTCATAAAAACACATCCAAAATAATGATGTTTTCAAAGATTAAAAAAAATAAATGGCATCGTTGAGATTTTATTTTTCTTTAATTTTTTGAAACGTCGCCATTTTGAGTGTGTTTTTATGAAATAATAAATTTGACTAAGATAATAGAGTGACACGACATGCAATATCATCTTTTCTGGTGCTAAAAATTGAAGATTAATACCAAATTACAATATTTATGAAAAATTTTGATACCAAATTGTAACAATTAAAATATTTGATACCAAATTATAATAAAATGACAAAATTTGATACTATTTGTACAATTAATCCTAATAATGTGCTTTTAGCATTTTTTTTTATAAATTAAACATAAATGTATATGCATGTATTAAGGTACTGTTTGGTAGCTATAATCTACATTATAATATAGTTTGACTATAAGTTTAAGCTATTTTGATTAATAATATGTGTTTGGTAAAGTAGATTATAATCTTCCAGAAAATAAGCTACTTCTATTAGCATTTAAAAATAATATAGTAGATTATTTTATTTTTTTTCCTATTATACCCTCATTCTTTTTACTTAATGATATTGTTTTTATTTTTCAACCAAAAAATATAGGTCTTAAACCTTTTTTTTATTTTGCTCTCTTGTTTAGTTCCAACTATCTAACTTTTATCAATTAATGTGTACAATTAATGATTAATATTTTTGGATTTATAAACTCATCAATTAGTTTATTTTCTAGTTATATATCACAATATAAATGACCACAATTTTATTATTTTTAAAAATACAACATTAGATCTATTATTATTATTATTATTATTATGTTATTTTACAATTTTTCAGCTAATTTTATTATACATTTTTAATTCAATCAACTATATTATTAGTTATTAGATTTTTAGCTAGTAGATTATCGGCTAAAACTAAATTATGAGTTAGAAGATATATTATCAACCTGATCTACCAACGTAAACTAAGTCTTAGCAAAATTAGTAGGTATCAACGCGTGATTCACAATGCTCAAATGAGAGCTTTGGCCGAGGGATGATACAAAAGGACGAAGACGAAAGCTAAGACTAAAGGCGAAGCAAAGAGAGAGGCATCCTAAGTTAGAATAAGGCAGTCTCAGACTCAGAAGCTAGGACAATAATTGAAGACATTAAAAAAAAACGAAAAAGGAAAAAACTGATCGGAAGGAAGAAATAGGGTTGCACGTGAAAGGAAGTGCAAAGGTGGGAATAGATGAAGGCAGAAGAATGCCGGAAAGAAGAAGAAAACAGAAAAAGTAAACAATTGTTATATCATGATATGGATGATGGGAGCAAATATATTTTCTCAAGTCTATACTTATATAAATAAATAGGATTAAGTCATCTTTTTTTTTTTTTATCATTTCGTACTTAAAATTGTTTTTTTATCTTGTTTATGATATGAATTTAACTTTTGATTCATATTTTTTTTTACATTTTAGATCGATATAATTTTATATTTCCAATATTATTATTATGCTAAACATTATTATTATTATGTTAGTATTGTGAATTGAAATGTTAAATAGTTTTAAAATATAAGAAAATAATGTGATAAAAAAATTGAATTAAAAAACAAATGAAACCAAAAAAATATTTTAAAATGCTAAATTGCATAACAAAATAAATATAAGATTCGTCTTATACTTTATGCCAAGTAAATATAACACTGAAATTATTATTGACTTAATTACATAAAGAATTATGAAATTTGCACTTTGTTATAATTATATACAATTCTATTTTTATAATAAATTTAGTCTCGTTATCATTGAACGATACTTCGAATCTAGTTGATGTTGATATGGATTGTCTAATCAAACTGAATCCAATGACATAATAAAATAATTAGACAATCCACGTCAAGATCAGTTATGTTTTGAGTGTGATTAACGATACTAAATCTAAATTTATTACGAAAATAGAAATTTATATAATTTAATATAAATGATATAATACGAAATTTAATTTTTTTTTAATGTAATTTAGCCATTATTATATTTTTCAGGTGGCAATCCCCAGCACTAAATGGTTCCTACTGAAAATGTTCTATTTTGGCGTCTGAAAAGTTGGAGACCAAATTCACCTTTCTTGTCTTCTTCTCTGAAAATATCTACTTAACACATTAATATATAGTCCTTTGGTAGTTGGAGACTCTCTCTCCATTTACCCATTCAATCTTCTCCTAACTCACTCGTATGTTTATATTTATGCAAGAATTTAAAACAGAATTACAATTATGTGGTAATCCTTTTAACTAATCAGTGCTATAAAAACAATGATGCTTTGGAGTTTCACAAAAAGAATAATAAAAAAAAAACAATGATGCTTTTTATTAAGTAATGAGTAATTATGAGGTATGTGCTGTATATATACAAGTTTCCAGTGCAATTTAAGAGATTATACATCAGAATTAGAGGATGATGACATGATCTCCTAAGCAAGTTCACATGCATGCTGACCATTAAAGGCATTTGGTAAGAAGACAGATGATGAGAGTTGGGGCAACTGTAGGGCAGGGAAATGGGCGAAGTCAGTGACAGAAACATGCATTCTCTCAGGTGGGACCCTATAAGGCCTGGTAGAGGTTTAGCCCTGGTTTGAGTATTTTCCATGGAGCGAGGAAAAATAAAGAGGAAAATAAACTTTTTTTTTTATTTTTCTTTTGGAAATTTTTCCATTATGAAGAAAAATATAAAAAAGAAAATTAATTTTATTTTATTTATTTATTTTATTATATTTTAAATTGAAGTAATATACATGAAATAACAAGATAAATGAAAGAAAATAAAATATTTTTTCTTTTATTTGAATAATTTATTGTTAGAGACAAAAAAAAAATTATAGTATTATATATTTACATTTTTTTACATCATTTTATAATATATTAAGTATTTCACTATTATAATCAATAATAAAAAATAATTTTATTAGTAATAGTGATATTTTTTTGTCTAATCTCTTGTATTTTTTCTTCATTTTTAAATAGAAAATAGACAATAGAAAATATAAATTATTTTATCTTCACTTCTTATTTTTCTTCCTTTTCAAAACAAAATAAAGTGAAAATATCTTATTATTTTTCCTTCTCTCATCTATCCAAACTCTTAAAGAGTGGAAAATAAAAATTATTTTCCTCACAACCTTGTTTTCCTTCCATTCCAACATGATAAAATAACAATACCTTCTTATTTTACCTAATTTATTTTCCCTCTGTATTTTTTTTTTCACTTCCAAACAATGAGTTAATAGAGAGGTCGGAATTTGAAGAAACTAATCAGAATGGTTTGATAGGTTTTCGAAAGATGTATAATTTTTTATTAAAAATTTTAAAATAATTATATATTTAGAATTCAAATTTAAAATATTTTATTAACTTAAAAAAATTCTAGGTTACTTATCTAATACTTGCAAAGTAGTAATTAGTTTTTAATTGAATTATTTTAAGGTCTTATTTCTATATTTCCCATAGAAAGTGAGGTTTTCAAAGTTATTTTGACTGAAGCTCTGTGTCTCAGATTTTTTATTGTTTCAGCAATGGATAGTACATTTTTGTTTACACACTGTCAAACCCATTAATGAGAAGTCGATCATAAACTTCTTCCTGTTTTTTTTTTTTTTTGGTCATAAACTTCTTTAATTTGGCCTTGAGAGTTGAGAGGTGAAACTGAAAACTGTAAAAGCAACATGGTACAACAGGCAAAACCCACTTCTCTATAGTACATCATAAAAATAACTAATGAAGTTTTATACCTTTATTTTGAAGGCTATTTTGGTTAGGGTTTTTAGAAGATGGAAAAAGTGAAAAGTGTGCAGGGACATTCTTTACATGGAAATGTAACTTTGCTTTGAACTGGTTCTAATAAGATTTTATCAAGAATGTGCAGATATTCACATGTTTGTATATCTTTTAAGACTTAAACTATTAGAAAACTGTATGATATATCTGACTTATTATCATGTCTTTAATCTAATCTTTTTTGCTTTAAATCATTAAAATGAAATCTTTAGGTAACACCAGCGGCAGAGTAAGGACGGAAGAGCAAATCCGATACTTATTATTATATAATTTTTAATAAATTGAAAAAGAGAATTTCTACTATCCATATTGGATTATAAATTTTTAATCTCATCCGTTGATAATGAATGATTAAAATTAAAAGTTGATGATCCAATTGTTCTAAAATATCAAGTGTAATTTACACTGAGTGCACCACATAAGCCGCCGTTGAAAAAATATAATTGTCTTTTCTTGAATGAATACTGATCTACCTAAATCATTAATCTAATATAATGTAATCTTTTTTTACTTTTTTTTTTTTATCAAATCTAATCTTTTTTTACTTAAATCATTAAAAGAAATTCCTTAGGTAGGAAACTAGACCTAGTTATTGGTACAAATCAAAAGAAATTAGAATCCATCCAACAGTGATCAATCGCTTTCACATTAATAGCTAGACTTGTTCAAGCTTACATATATATAAATAAACCCTAACACATATGTCCTTAATCTTAACCATATCAAATAAGGATTTAGCAAGATTTAGTAAAACATGGAGGACCACACAATATTGATAAAATACATTTCTGAGTTTAGTAGAAACCCACTATTATTATTATTATTATTATTATTATTATTATTATTATTATTATTATTATTATTAGCTTAAGTCTGATAGTCATATATGATATTAGAATCCATCTCCATGAAAGAGACAGAGATGGATTAAAGATGACGTGAAGGCAATAGTGTTGTTTTTGGGCTATCATAAGTAGTTGTGAAAGAAGGGACAAATGAATTTCCATGGATTTCAAGCAATTGTTGTTGGGGGATAGGAAGGTGGAAGGTTTTTGGCTGTAGGGTCAATTTCAGGTGGTTAACCAGAACTGAAACCCAGGTTAAAACAGAAAAAACCAAGGCAAAGTATATGTTGATCAGTTAGTTGCATTTTTCAAATTTTGGCTTTTAATTTTCTATATTATGATTTTTTTCAAGATCTTTTTCTATATTATTATTTTGCTATATCAAAGCTTTGAATAGTTATAATTATCTATAAAAATTAATTGAAAAATGTTACGATATATAGTTTGACGCGATTTTTTTATATATAGTATAATATAAGAATCAAATATAATTAACAACAATCTCCATATAAATTTAATATTAATATTATTTTAATTCGATTTATTTTTATTTTATTTTATATAATATTTATATTATTTTAAATATTTTTCTATTAAATTTTTAAATTTTTTATTTTATTAATTTTTATTACTTATTAAATCAATTAACTTAATTATTTAGTATTATTAAGTGTTTTAATTATTTGTTATTTATTGTTTTGGATAAAAAATAATGGTTTTGATATATTTATGAATTATATTATTTTAATATAAATGTAATATTAATATTAATTTGATTTGATTTGATTATTTTATATTATATTATTTTATAATATTTTATTTTATATAATATTTATATTATTTTAAATAATTTTGTATGAAAATATTAAATAAGTAAATTATTTTATTTTATTATTTATGAAATTAATTAAGTTAAATATTAAAAATTAATTAAGTAATAAAAATGTATTATAAGTAATAAATATGCAATGAACAATTAAGTTTAAAATAATGAGCAATTATATTCAAAACGATGAACAATTAAGTTCAAAACGATGTATAATCAAAATATAAACAATGAATTTATAAGTGATGAACATACGATAAATAATTAAGTTTAGAACAATAAACAATTAAGTTCAAAACAATAACAATCAAATTCTATTCATTATCATAATTCACCATACATAATTTATTATTACTAGAATTATAAAGTATTTACTGCCTCTATTTTATATATGGCTCTTAATAATAAATAAATTAATAATTTAATAAAATTTGAGATAAATATACATTTACATAATTTATTATAAATAAAATATCATAATAAAATAAATAAATTATTAAAAAATAAAAAAATTATATAAAAGCTAAATAATAATTAATAATGAATACATGTTAATAAAAAACTTTTCAAAGACTGATAGTTTATTTATCGTTTTGGCAGATATTGTCTAACTAATTAACTGTTATGAAGACTAGAAACTTAAATATATTAAAAAAATTTTAATTTATGTCATTATTATTATTTTACTTGGCAAACGAGGCTTATATTATTGAAAAAAAAAATTATAATCAGATTTGAAAAACTTATCATAAATCAATTTGGAGACATTTTAATACATTTAAGTCTCTAATATTTCTAATGGTAATTTCAGACAGTATATATCAGTAGAAGGTGTGCTAATTAAGTTTTTAAAAAATTTATTTCTGCTAATCAAAAGTATAAGTTTTAGAAAATTTTCGGTAATTTATTCATTTAACATAACGCATAAATTTTTTCTAAAAATGTTTTTTTTTTAAATGCAAAGAAATAAAGGATAAATAAATTAAGGATTGAGAGAGAGAGAGAGGGGAGGGCTGACAGAGGGCAGTTATTGAAGCTCTAATTTTGTAGCCCGTGAAAAGAAAGACGTCAAAGTCTGCTCAAGCTGAAGAAGCTTCGCATTACTTCTTCATTTGTTTCTTTCTTGTCTTTGCCCTTTCACACGTGTGATCTTCTTCCCCATTTTTTTATTTTAATAAATTTATTATATCATTTAATCCCAGAACTAATATATATATATATATATATAAAAGAAGGAAATAATCTGAATCAATCAATAAAAAAACTTTCAAACTCTTGCTTATCTTTTCTTTCTCCATCTTTGCCAGTGAGTGTATACTTGGGTGATCTGTTCAAAGCATCTATGTTTCAGATTTTGCTCTTCTAATTAATTTCTCTCCTCCTACTTCAAAATTTTTCATTTTCATTTTTCTTCTTCTTCTTCTCAGTCTTAAAGCTTTTGCTTGCTTATCTTTTTGCTTAACTGCTTGCTCATCTTTGATTTCAAAGACGTATGACTTTGTAACAGTTGTATAACAGCATCTGTCTGTCAGGGAAGAAATATAGGCATGGCTAGTAAGTGTGTAGCTATATTTTCACCATAAAAAATTAACCCAAATAGCCTTATCTCTTCTTCTTCTTCTGCGGGGATGGCATTTGCAGACATTGCCTCTCTCTCTCTTACTCAAAGCTGTGGATCATCGTCAGGGATACCCACAACTGTTCCTTCATCAATATTTGAGGGTAAGAGCTGTGATAGCAGTGAGAATGAGATTATGATTCAAAATGCATACTCCAACGAAGACAGCCCTCATAGTGAAAATGTGACAAAAGAAAGTGATAGTAGGCACTCAAAACAGTGTGCGAGGGGACATTGGAGACCTGCGGAAGATGCCAAGCTTAAACAACTGGTCGCTCTTTATGGTCCCCAAAACTGGAACCTTATAGCTGACAAGTTAGAGGGCAGATCAGGTAATTTATACTTCATTGATCAATTGTTTGTTTCCATTAATTTCCTTTATAAACTTGTTTCTCGTTTTTTCTGGTTTTCATTTTAATAAGGGTTTACTTCTGAAGGTAAGAGCTGTAGGTTGAGATGGTTTAACCAGTTGGATCCTAGGATAAACAGAAGAGCATTCAGTGAGGAAGAAGAAGAAAGGCTAATGCAAGCTCATAGATTATATGGTAACAAATGGGCAATGATAGCTAGGCTTTTTCCTGGCAGAACTGATAATGCCGTCAAGAACCATTGGCATGTTATCATGGCTAGAAAATTTAGAGAACAATCTTCTGCTCATAGGCGCAGGAAGCTATCTCAATCCCTCTACACTAATAGGGTACACGAACCACCGCCTCTACCGCCATACTGTCTCAAAATCCCCACCGGTGGAGCGACAACCAATCTACCTCCTTACCCAAAAGGAGCCTTCAAAGCCGGCAGCGGCGCTCCTGGAATAGAAGCAGTACTCTCAGGTTTCCAGGTCCCATCTCTCTCTGGGTTTTTTGCACAGCAGACACCTTATGATTTCTTCCCAGCAGGTATATACATATATGTGTCCATAGATATAATTTATGATCCCTATCATCTGCTCGTCAACAATCATTTATGCAATTGTGCATTTGGGTTTCAGTGCTGATTATTCGTTGGTTTTACTTTGCTTCATTGACTTGAGACAACCCATAACCCATACTTTTTTTTTTCTCTTGTTGCTTAAATAAATTGTGAATTGCTTGCATAGTTCTCTATTAATTATCAGCATTTCTGATTGGTTTTGATTTGTGTTTATAGGTCCCAAGAGCAATGACGACATGATGGGCATGTTGAGGCAGAGCAAATGTTGGGATAGTTCAAGCGAGGAAACCCACAATTATTGTTTCTTCTATGCTCAACAGCAGCATAACCAATATTTAATTGCAATGCAACAGTTAAACTATCAAGACCCATATGATATCTCAGATTCCCCAACAACAACAGCAGCTACAACAATGCCTCGTGCTTCTGGCAGTGAACCTTCAACTTCATCGTCCATGACAGAGAACAATAAGACAAACCTTTTTGAGACAATTCCACTACCATTTGTTGACTTTCTTGGAGTAGGAGCCACATGAACTTACAAGAATATATTTCACTAGCTAGTTCAATTAACTAACTAAACCAAAGGGTGAAAAGGGTTACTAAATTTTTTTCTCAGAAGATCATCAACGCAGATGTGTTTGATTCTAAGATTATTAGATAATTGAGGGCATTCTAATTAGAGGTAAAAAAAATAAATTTGATTATTTTACATTTTCCAAGTTTTTTATTATTAATACTATTTTCTCTTTAATGTTCTAGCTAATTCTTATTTTATGTTGAGGATAAAGCGGTGTTAATTCAAGAAATGGATGTGCATGTAGCTTTAAATTTTATTATTGATAATTTTTTACTAATTGAAACAAATTTTAATTATTATTTGTTTTGGATTTCGTTGAGATCATAAAACAAGATAAAATCATTATTATTTGAACCAGTCCGAACTTTGTTATGAACGATGTACACTTTAAGATTAATGTTTTTTTTTAAGTGCTTGTTTATATTACATTTTTATACTTTTTATAAATGATTAATTTAATAAAAAGTAAAAAATCCAGGCCATAGAATTAGTTAAGTTAGCCTTGTTTGGTAAAAATATTTTAATCCTAACAAATCTATTATTGCAAATGGAGGCTTCTCCCAGCGAAAACCCCTTTTCGGCATTGGAGGAGGACAAGGCTACTAAGAAAGTCAGACTGAGAGACTCTAATAATCGATCTAATGGCTATAGAGATATGCTTATGTCTGGTTCAGTCATGGAGGCTTCTACGGAGGATGTTATGGAAGGAGCGTATATTAGTGTTGATCCAGGGGATGTTTGCATAGACAAATCAGGCAAAATTCCAGTGATTAACTTTCTCATCGGGACTTAGAGATAAACTGGATAAAACTCTGGAAAGGGCCATTATAGTTAATCTCCTTGGCAAAAGTATGGGTTACAAGATGCTCAGCAATAGAATTAAGAATATGTGGAATGTCTCGGATGTAAAAACTCTGGATATTGGAAGAGGTTTCTTCTTGATTCAATTCTCTAATGATAGAGATTACCAGCATGCTCTGCTTAATGGACCTTGGATTATTAATGGTGCTTATTTGTTAGTCCAAAAGTGGTCTTCTGATATCAGAGTCACCAATAATCGACCAAGCCATACCAATGTCTAGATACGTCTTCCAAAACTCCCTTTACAGTACTATCCGGAGGAAGTCAGTCATGCGATCTCCGAGGTTGTAGGAGAGGTCGTCAAGGTTGATTATAATACTAGTGGCTTTCACAGAGGGCGTTTCACAAGAGTTGCAGTGGCTGTGGATCTTGACAAACCTCTAGTATCCCAGTTTCCACTTAAATGGGGAAATTCAACGTGTTGAATACGAAAATCTCCCAGAAATATGTTTTTTCTGTGGCTGCTATGGTCATCTAGAGTCTTCTTGCTCAAAAAAGATTAACGCAGAAAAAGAGAAGGGGAATGATGGCAGCCATGCGGCTGTAGGAGAAGCTGAGAATACCTATGGACCATGGATGGTAGTTCCAGGGAAGAAAAGGAATGTTAAGAAAATCCCTACTCTCTCGGAGGAAAAAGGGAAAGCAAAAATCAAGGGATCACGATTTGATCTCCTATAATCGGATGATGGAGAAAGGTCAGGGGATGAGGATAACTTCCACCTGAAACTGAAAAGGAGCTTGGGAAGGGTATTTATAAAGGTTAAAAGGCTGTAGATCCCTATTTTAATCTGGCCCACTATGAGAATTTCACAGGTCAAACTAAAAAAATCTCAAAAGCTCATGGACAGATGGGGAAAAACGAGGCCCAACGAGGAGAATCATCAGGATTTGGTGAAGGAAAGAAAACTACTCTTGGGGACTATTTTGATTACTTAGCAAGAAGCCCAAATGTGCACTACCGCTCTATCATTCAGTAGATTTAGAGGCTATCCAGAGCCTTTCAATTCTTTCAAATTCAACATGTTTAGAGAGAAAACAATTTTACTGCAGATTACCTTTCTCATCTTAATTATGATTATCCTTTGGGAACTCACAATTTGCAGGATCCTCCTCGAGGCATTCAAAGATGGTTACTTCATGATCGGATTGGAGTCTCCTATTTTAGATAGTTTTGTGCTTTTTTTGTGAGGTTGGCTGACCTTTACGTACCAAAAAAATATATATGTAAAAAATCCAGTCCCTTTTTAGGAAAGGTAATACTTGTTATATATTTTGGTTTGATAATGTTCCACACCTAAAAAGAAAAGAGCTACATATAAGTTAAATTTTTTGACGAAATTTTTTTTTTCTCGACGGTAAAGTAAGATTAAGCTTATGAGCTTATTATCTTAGATCAGAATAAGTTGATAGGATTCTTTTTTTTTTTTACGTCCTTTAAATCCAATCGAAACGATCCAATTGTGACCTAATTAATAACGCAGTTCAATATTCAATCCGATTTTTAAAACATTGCCACAAGAGGTTAAGATGCCAAGAAAGTGTGTTGCCTAACGTAAATGGAGATATGTAATAAGCAAAAATGAAGCAAAAATTAGTAGCTTTTAAATGTTTTTTCTTTTTTTTTAATGTTTGAAACAAATGAAAATACTTCATTAAAAAACTGCATCATTACACAATAAGTTTTGAATGCAAACCAGTGGAATGCACCAAAGCATAAGATCAAAAAAAAAAAAAAAGGAAGAGTTTCTTGCCAAAGTATAAGCTATAGTGTTAGCTTGCCTATTAATAAAAGCCAAATCTATCTTCTTCCTTTGAATAGCATAAACTGCCTCTTGACAATCCATTTCGAAGATTATATTTTGCATTCCCTTGTTAACGACCTATAGCAATGCCTCTCACAAGGCCCAAGCTTCTGCTTCTACAGGACGAAGCAAGCCTTCCATTGATTTCCGAAGCACACAAAACAAATTGTCCATTAGCATCTCTAAGCACCAATTCTGATGCCCCACATATATAACAAAACTATACTTATTATATAACCTTATAACATGAACAATCTTATTATATATATAGAATGCCACTATTTGTACTTATCTATCATCTGGTTAAATAAATCTCTATCTCATATCATATTCGCA
>CATIWF010019080.1:0-36011 GCA_949630135.1 Balakata baccata | reverse complement strand
GACATAATATTTATTTAAAATAAAAAAATATTTTTTTATTTAAAAAATTATATGATTAACTAATTAATTAAAATAATAAAAATAAAAAATAATTTTAAACATTGAAAAAATAAAAATATATATACAATAAAAATTAGAGATCGGATCATGATCGGAGATCTCTGTCCCGTCGGATGCAGGGACTGAAATAAAACAAATTTCCATCAGAGATTCAGGTGGGGACAAAGAGGTTTCGGAGTTAGGTACATGGATAGAAAAATCTAGCCGAACTCACCCCGTTGCCACTTCTAAATATGCTGCATTTAGATTATACAATAGTTAAATACATGTGTAAAATATTAATATCCTTATATCCTAATAAATAAATAAAAACGCTGCAGTATAAATAAATAGAACACAATGCGTCATAAATACGGATTATTAATATAATTTGCTCTATTTCTAAGTGTAAGATATCTTCTCTGTATTTTGTAATTTAAAAAAGAAGCCTCATATTTTCTCTGTAAATAATTAAATACCAATTAGGAATAGGATATGTTTTGCATAAATAGTATTTTCAAAAATAATTTGCAAATAATAATAAGTTATTTATGATTATAAATTTAGTCGGTGATTAAATTCATGAACTAATTAAACTACAATTTGTCATTTATTTAAAATTATAACTATTTTATATATACAATTATGATTGAATTGATTAAGTAAATGAGCATTATTGAAGCATGTGTCCGTCAAACAAACTAATCAAACATTAAAAAAGTATCTATAATTGATACCTAACAGTACCCAAAAAAAAGGCCTAAATATCCTATGATGAATACCTATCAATACCAGAAATTGAAAGAAATTAAAGAAAGATTTTTTTTTTTTTTAAAAAAAGAGAGAAATAATTGCATTGATTCAAATTAAGAATACACACACAAAAATACATATATAAATCTAATAAAAATCATAAATGATAAAACAGTAAAAAATTCTATGTTACTCAAATTAATAATATAATAAATTGGCTCAAAGCATATAAATTTAATAATAATATGGTGACAATATTTATGACTTCAGTTCTACAATATACTAATGATCATAATCTGATTTGTTATTTTTAGTGTATCGAATATGTTTTACCTATCTGAATCGCTCATACAAAAATAAAATGCTGCAATATGATAATAGAAAAACAAAACATCATAATAAAATGATAGAAAATTAAATGTCGCAACAAAATGATAAAATTACAAAAAATAAAAAAAAAGAAACCTAAATATATGTGGAATAATTATTTATTTTAAAAATAAATTGATAAAAAAAAAAAAAGATGTAGAGACTAGAAGTGGTAAAAAAATACTCATCCTTATGTAACGGATGCCTAGAAAAAAAATAAAAGAAAAATGAAATAAGGTTTAGATGAGCCTTCCCATATATGTTCTAAGAAAGAAGGTTTTGATTGAGTTGAAAAGCTATTCCTAATAATCTTTAACAATAAAATAAAGGATATATAAACGCACATATAAAAAAAATGAAGAATAATTAAATAAGTCAACAAAAGGAGAAAAGGAAGAAAAAAGAATTAGTAGTGTCATTTAATAATAATAATAATAATAATAATAATAATAATAATAATTTAAGAGTGTATAGATATGAGTCAGTATTATACTCGCCACTTTAATTAGAGATTTTGAATTCGATTTTTAAATATATAATTATTTTAAATATCAACTCTTTTGATCCTTTGATAAACAGTTATTTTAAATACTTTTGGAAAAGTGTTTTATTGTCTACATAATTTTTATCCTACAGGTTCCATTTTAACTCCTAATATATATATATATATATATACCAATTCAAAAAAACTATTAAAAATTAAAAAAGAAAGCCCTAAAAGCTCCAATGTTCCCTACCCACCAATGCAACTAACTAGTTTCATCTCTGCAACTCATTTGGCATCCATCATTCCACCTCCATTCTCACAACCCAACCATGTTTATGCCCAATTTTAGGGTTTCAAAATATAATAATTTAAAATTTTGAGCAGGGAGTGGTGGACCTTGTGCATGTGGTAGAGATATGGGTGTTTCCATGGTGGTGATGTGGTTGAATGGGCGATGGGATTTCAAAATTTTTCTTTTTAAAGTTTTTGGAACACCACCTTTGCCAACACAAGAATTTTTCCCACCAGATTTTTGTTTTGGTATAATAATATATTATTGTAATAATTGCTTCAACCTGCTACCCGCAAATATTTCAAGTAAGAAATGTATATTCCACTTTTTTCCATTCTTTATATATATATATATATATAAGATTTTGAAATTATAATTATCTATCTTTATCATGACTATTTTATATAATAAGTGTATCAATTGAGTTAGTCGATCATTTTTTATATTTATATGTACTAATTTTTTATTAATGTATTTTACACGTAATTATTAAATATTGAATTTATCACCCATTACTATTTGGTTTTTATATAATTTTTTTTATTTTTTTATTAATTTATTTCATTTATTATGGTATTTTATTTATACTAAATTATAAAAATATATATTTATTTCAAATTCTATAAAATTATTAATTTATTTATAATTAAAAATTATATATAAAATAAAGATAATAAATATTTTACAATGTAACCTTAATTCCCACTTTAACCTACATTTTCTTATCTATAGTTATCCATCATTTGACTCTAGTTGTCGTGCTTCTTCTCTTAATTTGAACACAACCGTTGAATTTTTTTTTTCCAATTAAATAATATACGTGCAGATAATTAATATATATTTAATTAATACTAATAAAATTGGATTTATAATTAATAAAATAAATAAAATAATTAAATTACAAAATTAATGTAATTAATTAATACAACCTTATCTTTCTAATATTTTTTTATTAAATTATTTTTTTCTTTTTTTTTTAATATTAGTTATCCTTATTAAATTTTAAGGAAAAAAAATGAAATGAAGTCTTATCAGAAGAGTGAAAATTTTTCATTTTCATAATCAAGTTGAAGCATGAACATCAATAAAAAGAAATGAAATAAAACAAAAGGTCATGTCACTCTTGCTTTGGACATTTTTTCGTGGAAACATGTACCGATTATTCCACTTAATTGTGATCCTTGAATCTCATCATTTAATAATGATCTTTTTGATAAATTTTTTATAGGAAATTTTCAAAAAGATTATTTAACTTTCACATTTCTATCAAAATAATTTTATTCTTTATTTTTTAACTATTAAATATACATATTTTAAATTTTATATCAAATATAATATCAGAATAAATTTAGTTTGGTTTGACAGTAATCTGACACTCTGAATCTATTTTTTTTATCAAGATAACTCTCATACTGAAAATATGTTTATATTGATCTAGTTATATTTGTACAGACCTAGCCTACATATAACTAGTTTTGAGTATATATATTTATATGTATGTAAACTTAAAACCTTTTGATATATAGTTTTGTATAGATCTATGTATTTTTTTAACTATTGTCACATTATTTCAAAAAAAACTATCATATTAATTTTAAAAAATAAATATTAGATATACATATTAATATATGTTAGCAGTGTTAAATTAAAAAAAATTAAGTTCAAAACATCACATAACTATCAAACCAAATTAAATTTCTCATGATATTACATTTAATGTAAAATTGAAAGTATGTATATTTAAAAAATAAAAAATATGATTATTTTGATTAAAAAGTGAAAGTTCAAAGTTTTTTTTATGAAATTCGGCCTTTTTATATAGCAAACTTTTTTATTTATAAAATCAAAATTACAAAAAAAAATTCACAATTTTACACTTTATTACAGTTATATTCAATTCTTTAAAATTTTGAGTTTAATTATATATACTTTGAGTTTTGTAACAAATTTTGCATCGGGTGGGCTAAAACTTACTCTAAACCTACGTGGCAATAATTTGGAAAAATATAAAAAATATTAAAAAAATAATATGGCATACACAATAGATCTAATATGAAAAAAAATGTCACGTGGTCACCTACACTCAAAGGGCGCCATTTGGACCAATTCAAAATCCAATTTGAAATTTTTTATTTGAAAATTTTACGAACTTATTCTCAATATTAGATAGCTGCAATTTAATATTGCCACAAAAATACATCCAAAATCGATTGTTTTCAATACACGAAAATTCAAATTAGATTTTGTATTATGTAAAATTGCGTTGTTTTTGTGCATGTGACAATTGTTTGTACATCAAAATTATTGTATATGTCATGTCATTTTTTGATATTTTTGATATTTTTTTAGGTTATCACCACATAGACTTAGAGTGAGGTATAGTCCATTCGAGATAACATTTGTTATAGAAACTAAATTACATGTAATTAAACTCAAATTTTTAAAAAATTGGATATAACTGCAATAAATTTTAAAATTCAAAATTTTTTTTTGTAATTGAACCTTTATAAGTACTAGAATTCACAACATTTCAATTTTTAAATTGTACGTAATATATCAAATCATGAATCATAATAATTTAATTTTTTAATTAAAAGTTTGAAGCTGGAAATGTGAATCGTATCCATTAATTCTAAAGAGTTTGGCATCACTTTAACATTCACATCATCTACCTAGGCTAATAAGCAGGAGACATTTCAAAAATTGGGACATTTCTCTCATACAAGTTTTATAGATAACTTCTATGCAGATAAATAGTATATTTTTATCCACTATCATGAGAGATCAGAGAATCTACATCCCCAATAAATGAAAACATTAAGAATTTTTGTATATAAATTTTAAAATATTATTTATGAAATAATCAATAAACTTTAATTTACTGATACTGATCCAGTTGTAAAATTTCACGTACATTATATGCTTGAGAATATATAGACTTCATTACAATATAAAAAAAATATTACCAAACTTTGAATGGTCCTTTGCCTCTCAATTTATAGATAATTTGCATCAGTTTAATTCTATCACTATAACACACAGCTCACTGTTTTTTAACACATGTTTCATTATTCTTTTTATCTATTGAGTCAGTGAGTCGCTATATATATATAACGTAATGAATATATTTAAGAACTAAATAGATTATAGAAAAAAATAGCAGTTCAAGGATAGTAAGATCGCTGCTAAATTAATTTTTTAGCGATAAGGATGCATAGCTGTTGAAACTAAATTAAAATTTTGAAAAATTACTGTTAGAAATTATATTTTAAGAATAATTAAACAGTGCAATTCTGCCTAGGATATATATTGTTCTAGTGGTATAAGGAGCCGTGTTCTTTTCTCAATAAGTCTCGACTTTGAGATCCATAAAACCAAAAATTTTATAAAAAAAAAAAAAGCCAAAATTTCATGCAAAAATTCCAATATTATTGATGGTATTGCTCTTCGATCCAATATTCTTACGGTGACAGACTCACTTAAAGGAGACAAATTCATCTAAATTAATGGTATGAGACATCACTTACACTTGGGTACTAGTTTGAAAGAAATAAGGACCTTATAGAATTATAAAAAAATAAAATAAAACAGGAATTTGGAGGAAAAAAATTATGATATTGAAAGTTACCCGTTATTGAAAATTGTTTACGCCCAAATCATATGTCCCTGTGGCATAAGAGACGGTATCTCTCTCAAAAGGTCTTGAGATCAAAGACCTCCCATAAAAAAAATGTTTATGAAATATCTTATTTTAACATTATATAGAGAACATGAATCTTGCTAATTCACCAATTCTCGAGGTTTAATTATAAATAAATATATAGATAGAACTTTGATCCCTGCATCTTAGTGCATCCTAATAAATTCTTTATGTGAGTTATGTTATTTATTTTAAAGAACTTTTTAATATATTTTCTATCTTTAAAATTTAGAATAGACAATAAGTTTGGCTCTTTTATGCATTTTTTATCTTTTCATATTTTTTGATATATGATATTGTAAAGGCTGGATATTGAACTGGTGAACTCTCACTATGATTATTTCATGGTAAGTGTACCATTAAGCTAGTCCCAATTGATTTTTATCTTTTACGTTGGTTATAATAAAAGTCATTTACATTTTTATTTTGATAAATATTAACTTATATAAGATAAAGTAAAATGAAGAATAAAAATATATAGAGTCTATTGAAATTGTAATAAAGTTTTCACTCTATAAATTTAAATATACTTTAAGATATTTTTTATTCTACTAAAAATGTTCTTTAAAATAAAGGGCACAAACTAGAGATACTCTTAGCATATAATAGTATAGAGTTAGCTATATATAATCTCCACTCCTCTATTTCTTTTTTTTTTATTTATTTTAAAAAGAAATATTTGAGACAAAAAATTAGGAACACATCAAATTATTTCACCTATAGGTTGTCACAATCTTAACATTTTTCATCATGTTTTTAGGCACCGTTCCTTTCTTTCTAGTAATATAAAATATCAAGTATTCTTTCCTCTCTGTAAATTTAATTTAATTTTTGTTATTTTGTAATTTTTATTCTACTAATTAAGCTTCGGACTTACGTACACTTATAGATAATATAGTAATATTTTTTTAACTAGCATATATTCTAACCATAAAATTAATGTGTAAAAAATAATTAATATTCTTTATATATATATATGAAATTATTTAATTGAATTCATATATTCATAATCGCGGAACTGGTTCATTAACTTATTCTTGAACTACAGTTGGTTCTCGAGTTTCAACTGTTTTTTTTTACTATGGAGATGAGACACCTCATAAATACATTTAAAGGATTCAATGGATTGTAGGCAACACAACAGAGAGTAGTCATACTCTTGCACTCGCCATAAAAGCGAAATCTCACCTAGCGAGGAGAAGATGATTTGAACTCAAAACTCATTCTTCCAAGAGCAAAGATTCTTGTCACTTATACTAGGCCTCAAGTATTGAGCTTCAACCGTTGAAGATTGCAATTTCCTTATCAACTTCAAAAAAATCCAGCAAAGGTAGTTGAACTTGAGTCCCAAGCTCTGGATCATTTTGTGGATTCATTAACTTTTTTAAACTTCATTAAGCTTTATTTTTTCACTACGTAATCCTCTCTATAAGGAATTCCCTTTCTGAAAAGGTTGCTCCTCTGACCACAAACACTTTACTGTCAGAAGGGTGATAGAAATAATATCTCATTGATCCTTTGGGATACTCAATGAATCTACACACATTGAATAAGTTTAGTGGGTTCGAATCTGAATACTCTTACCAACATATTCAGCCTCCATTATCAACTAAGCCCTAAATCCTTGCATACTATTTTCTAATAGTGAGACTCGCGCTTATTATAAATCAAACTAATTATAAAAATATTTATTTATTAAGCAATTTATTCTTAGTGTGACCCTTCATAAACTGAGTTTAAGCAGGTATATTATGCAGGTAAATAAATTTAGGGTGATACCTGCATTACCCTTACTAAAATTTTCACTATCTTCCATTACTAACCGCGTAAGGAGGATGTGCAAGTTTTGGCCCAATAATTAAATTAAACGCCACACATTATCCCTATATATAAAGGAGCCTTTTCCCTTACCTTCGCCCAGATACAAACACCAAACACAGAGAGGTGTGAGAACCTTTTAGAATGGAATAAGAACTCCATGATGTTAACTTTTGTATCCTTTTCTTCGTTCTCTAGTAATTTGCAGTAATTTTCTTTTCTTTGGTTCCATTAATTTTACAGGGTGCTTTCAATGGCAACAATGGATCTAAATCTTAACAACTCAGCTGCCTCTATGGAAGATTGTGTCTCATTGGAGAATAGTCCAAAATCTGAGAGCCCATTTCTTGGTCTTGTTCACTCGTTTCAAAAGCATTATCCTCCTGGCTTTTTCAGAAAGGTAAACTTTATACTAATTATATTTACCTCCAATACAAAATTCTAACTGATAATTTTAATTTCACGTACAGTTGTAAGAAAAATGATAATTAAGTCGAAACCCATGCATTAGTTTCTTACTTAAAGCCTGAAGTTGATGTACTTCGCTTTCTTTCCCAACAATATTAAACAGCTTCATTTTCCTATATAGCATAATTACTATCAATAAGAGCAAAAAAGATGCAGGTGGTGGCAGAGGTGATAGCAACCTTTTTGCTGGTGTTTGTAACATGTGGAGCAGCTGCCATAAGTTCAATAGATGAACATAGAATCTCCAAGCTAGGAGCTTCATTAGCAGGAGGCCTCATAGTCACTGTTATGATTTATGCAGTAGGCCATATTTCTGGTGCCCACATGAACCCTGCTGTCACTACTGCTTTTGCTGCAGTTCGACATTTTCCATGGAAACAGGTACTCTCGAGATCTGTCTTTCCTGTCCTCCAAATATAGGCTTACTTTCATGTTTCATCTGCCCAATTAATAATATTTAATTTCAATCTATTCTCTCACCTGAATTTATTTACCATGGAAACAGGTATTTAATTGTTGTCATTAGAATTTAATTATAACCTTTCTGAAAATGATTAGGACAGAATCTTGAGTCATATCATAACAGTGAAATTACAATTTCATAATCAGCTTGAAGCATTCATTAAAAGCATAAATTAGTTGAAATAAAACAAAAAGTCTTATCAATATAATAACACTGTATAATCCCAATTCAATAGGACGTATTAGAGAGGGTCAAATCAAAGCAGTTAAATTTCAATTTCGTGTTCAAATCGGGTCAACTCTTCTGCAGACAATATACAGCCATGCAAATTCTAGTCATAGCATGAAAACATGTTTAATTAAATTGGACCTATTTCTACGTTTGTGCAGATATTACCTTGCACCTGGCCAGATAAGCCTGTCTTCTTCTACTTCTAGCCACAAATATTTGAACCCAGTAATGAAAATTTTCAGACCAAATAAATATGGGAAAATAATTTCAGAAAATTTAAGATTGGGGAGAGGAAATATTTCAGACCGGTAAGGGAAAATAATTTGAGAGAATGTAAAATTAGAGATAGGGGAAGATGAGATCCTTGATGGCCACTCTTGGGAATTCAGTGAGGGCACATGCAAATAGATAAACTAAAATTCCCATCTGACCACAAAATAGTATTGTTGGGTCCTCTCACTAAAATGGATTGGCTGAATGATTTAATGTTCTTTGTATATTTTTAAGATGATGTCATCCATTGAATGGTTGGTTTGATTGATTGGATTGCGGATGAACTTAACCCCACAATGGCAAAATATTAATTTTTACTAACATAATAAACTTCAAATCTCCTTTTGTCAAAAAAAAAACCACACCCAAAATTAAAAGATCAAACCACAAGCCACTTTTTTTTTTCTCTCAAGTAAAAGTGAAGTCCACTAACAATGGATTTTGAATGTCCAATCTTAAAAACAGAGTTTATCACAAGCTCAGCTGTGTAAAAGAAAGAGTAAACTCAATGTAAAGAAGCTTTTCCTTTGCTCATATATAGAAAGATTTCTTTTTGGATTGCAGGTTCCATTATATGCAGCAGCTCAACTAACAGGATCAATTTCTGCATCTTTTACATTAAGGGTTTTACTTCACCCTATAAAACATGTGGGAATAACTTCGCCTTCCGGTTCAGATCTTCAAGCTCTCATAATGGAAATTGCTGTAACATTTTCTATGATGTTTGTAACTTCAGCTGTGGCAACTGACACTAAGGCTGTAAATATCTCACTACTCCCATCACTCTTTGCAATATTCTTTGTAATAATTTTTTTATGAACTAAGCTTGCCTTTTTTTCTGCAGATAGGCGAGTTAGCAGGTATTGCTGTTGGGTCTGCAGTGTGTATAACATCCATCCTCGCCGGGTAAGCCACAGTAATTTACAGAAATACAACTCCAAACATTCATTTAAGCTTCTAGCTAAGACTTTTAAGCAAACGAAAATATGTCCAACAACAAGAGAAACAGAGAATATACATTCGCAGAAAAAGAAAGTGTTAAGAATTTATTCGTATAGTAAAACTTAATTGAGAGAGAACGTTAAACATTCCTAATTTGATTTGGAGACTGAGTCTAGGATCCACCGAATGACCAGATATTGGCAAATAAAATCCAAAACTATGTAACTAATAAGATGCAGTGATGAACAGACCAGTATCAGGTGGATCTATGAACCCAGCAAGGACGCTAGGACCAGCAATTGCTAGTGCATACTACAAAGGTTTATGGGTATACTTGGTTGGACCAGTGGCAGGAACATTGCTTGGAGCATGGACTTATTCTCTAATTAGAGTGACTGATAAACCAATCCAAGCAATTTCTCCTCGTTCTTTTTCGCTAAAACTTCACAGAATGAGAAGCAACATCGAGCAGGTTTGATGCTTTGTGATGGCAATATGGCATTAGATGTCTAGGGAGTTGCTAAAATTTTACAATAAAGGCTCGCCAATGATGGAGCTCATGTAATATAATGCAACTTGGCTTACAGCTGCATAGCTTGCAAGTCTGCCTGTATTATAAGTTGCCATAAGTGTGTAAATGGAAAATAGGTCACCAGCCGGGCACCATTCTCGTATCCAATCTCAAATCATTCATGCAAATATAGAGCCCATTTGGGATTGGGTTTCGGAAAAAAATTTGTATTTTTAATTTTTTTTAGTTTTGAAAATTGTTTTTGGTAGAAGCAAATAAATAAATATTTTTTTCAAAAATAGGTTTAAAAAAAGCAGTTTATAAAAAATTATAAAAAAATCAGTCAATTAAATCAAAAAAATTCAAAACATGCTTTTAGAACACTAAATAACAATCCCAAACACCTTCATAGAAGTACCACTAGTTCTGCCCTAATCAAATAAACTACTAATTCTAGTCCTATAGAATTAAACAGCAATAACCCTAACGGTACCGTAACAGATGTCATCCAAATTCCACAATCAACCATTTTTGAAAGATTGGCAGGGGGAAAGGCATAATCATATCAAGGCCCTATAAAATATTCTGACTCCAGACAATTTGCACTGGTACTTCTGCACTGGTCGTTAAATATGTTAAGTACAATATGCATGGTATTTTCAAATAAATATCGAGTTGATATTTGCCAGCTAAATGAATATGTTCGAGTCAGGCCTGTAATATAGAAATAATAATGGTACCACACCTTACTTTGATTCAGATCATGCTGCTTTTTCACACACCAAAAAACTGCCTGGATTAATTGTAATGCTCTTAGTGCAGTTGTCTGTTTTGTAGATTCCAACAAGCCGATCTGCCAACTCGAACATGTTGTTTCTAAGGCTGCATATGGCAAGCAACACCAAATGCATTAAAAAAAAGGGTTGCAACTAATTCTAGCATAATAAACTTCAGCATATACCTTTGACAATATTGAACCTACCTTATTATTATAAATTGTGCATCCTTTGTCCGGTCCTTCACATAATGTCCCACAATAGAAACATTCTTGAAATCTGGCAGTCCAAACCAACTATGAGTTAAAGAGAGAAAATAAAATATAAGTGAATATGAAATATGACCAAGTAAATTTTCAGGAGTTCAATGAGAGATTACCCAAAGCAGCGTCAATTTCATCCATTACATACAGTGGCGTAGGCTTGTAATGATGAAGTGCAAATACAAGGGCCAATGAGCTAAGAGTCTAAAGAGAGTTAAAGATGCAACTCTATTATTACTCAACATATAAAAAAGCTTCAAGTGACTGACTTAATTGTATAGAGAAAACCGTATAGAATAATTATTACAAATAACCTTTTCACCACCCGATAAGTTAGCAATGTTTTTCCAGCTTTTCTTTGGTGGCCTCACACTGAAAACAACACCTTCAGAGAAAGGATCCAAAGAATCCACAAGCTCAAGTTCTGCATCACCTCCTAGGGTAATCATCTGTGGCAAAGACATCAAGGTCCAAATTCAGTGCATGATGCCACCGAAAGGAAACTGCATTAGCTTAATGTGAATTCTAGTCATATGAAAAGCTTCAAGGAGATAGACTTGCCAAGAAAAATGACATGTATTCATATATCCGTATACATTTGCACAAATATACATGCATATACCCAACCCTATCCTCAAAACACAAAGAGATAACTCACCAACCTGATACATTTCCTTTAAGTTCAATGATATTGCATTAAATCCTGCCATGAACTCATCTAACCTGAAACAATATCCAATTCAATTAACAATTGCCCCTCCTGAAAGCGATAAAACTGACATATAACATATACGTTTAACAGGAGATATGTGCCTTTTCTTCCACCAATCATCATGTTGCTTTTTGATATCATCACGCTGTTGAGTGACCATGTTTAGCTCCTCCACTCGCTCATTATACAAGGAGACCTTTTTCCGATATCTATTTACCAGCACATTTAGCCAATGTATGTTGGAGAATGACAATAAAAACGATATAATATACAAATTTTTGAATGTTTAGTTAAATGGAAGTTCATACTCTGAGATAGAATCCAGATTTGGGTTCATGTCTTTTAGCTGTGCTTCAAGCAATGCTACCATTTCAAGAGCCCTTCCAAGATCACAAGCTTTGTCAAGAGTATCCTCTGCCAAGGTCACTTGAAGCTTTTCAGGGTCCACCAGATCCTTTTGAATTCTGCAAGCAAGACTAAGTTAAACATGCTTCATAATGATATAATTCCCCAAATACTGATGATTTCGCAAATCCACATACTGCTCCATATGGTGTTTGAGAGCATTTTGCAAGTCACCAAGCTTTTTCTTGTAACCCTTCCCCTTCAAATCCAACTCTTTGTAAGCCTTCTTCATATCTTGTAATTTGTAATCTGCATCAACCTGTCCATCGATAAGATGAAAATTAACTGAACCACTCCCAGCCATTTGAACTAAAGAATAGAAATTACCCGAAGAATTGCAAACGTTAGCACATACCTCTGATGCCTGCAGCTCATCCACAACTTTTTTCACATCTTCATACTCGGATTTTGCTTTATCCAACACTTCACTGTGTTGATCTATCAACTGCAAAATAGGCAAGGCATGTGACAGAAGGGGAACCATATCCTCATAAGTGGAAAATGTCAGACATTGTTGAAAGTCAAAAATTAAGGAAGAGGCCAGACCTCTTTTGTCTTCTTATAATTCGCTTGAACTGCAAATGCCTTTTGTTCTATTTCTTTGAAAACACGTCTTAGTTTTTCCTTCTCTTCATCAAGCCAATCCTTCTCATTCTTTGAGTCCTCAATCCCCTTTGCTAACTTCTTTATCATTTTCTGATTTGCCTCAATTTGTACTTTGTGACGGTTAATTTCCGTGCTAGTTTTGTTAATATCCTGGTAGTAGATACCTTAAATTAGTAGAAGTGAAATTATAGCTATTCACACATAATAAAGTCATATTAGAACTTACAGACTGGATCTTGTTGACCTTTGACTTTTGTGCTTTCAATGTTTCGCCGCCAGCATTCTCTATTTTACTCTGAAGCTCCGAAGCCTATAAACAGAAATTACAAAATATTGAATTACAAGTAAATGCTGCAGAATACATGGAATTTTGAGAATAGTCATTTATAAATCTAGAACATCTGAAGGACTTTAGAAGGGAGTCATATAATTAACAGTAAATAATATTGAACAGATAATTGGTATCTAGAATGTTCAGATACGAACTTGTGTGCAAACACATGGTAACCTCTTCCTATACCTTTTCCTTCAACTTTTTAGACCCTTGTTTCAGTCTATCAATCTCCTTTTCCTCTATGGATATAATTTTCTTAAGCTCCTTTAGCCTGTGAATCTCATCCTCCTTTGGCTGAGATGCTGCCTTCAGGGAACCAAGTTGTTTTTCAAGATAACCATGTTCTGAATTTAAACTGTCAATCTGTTTGAGAGAAATGTAGAAAGAATTAATTTCTCTCTGCAACAGCTAGAAGATCACACAGAATTGTAACAGGAGTATTACCTCTTTCTCACTTTTGCCTAATTCCATCTCCAGGTGTGCAATTGCTCTTTCCGAGACTTGATAACTTCTTACTGCATCAACTATCCTTTGACGAATGCCATTTAATTTATCAATTATACTGGAAAGCTCTTTGTCAGCATTTGCAACAGCTTCACCAGAAACACTTGCAGCTTGAATAGATGTTCCCATTTTACCACCACGTGGCCTGCCTCCCCCTCCACTCATAGTACCAGATTTTTCAAAAAATGCACCATTGAGAGTAACCACACGCCGCAACTCCTCATTTCCACCATAAGCAATCCGTGTTGCCTATAAATAGAGAAACAAGAAAAGTCAAGTTCTTCCTCGTACAAATTAAGCTTAAACAATACATTTGAAGAAAGAGACTGCAAAGTGGTCTAACAGGCAATCAAAGCACATTAAGAGTCATTAGATATCTCATCATTGACAAGGGATTTCATTTCTAGTTTACATGAGGAAAAACCTAGAAGGTCATGGCACAAAAGGTTATGCCTAATAGCACATAACATCTTGTTGAGTATATATAACTCAGGCTCAGCATCCCTCCAGCAGCAAGCAAGTCACTGTTTTGGCTTGTCTTAGGCTTAAAAATCACATTTCTTTAACGTAATAAACAGAAAGCAAGAAAATAAACCAATAAAAAAATCACAAAGCAGCGTTCTATTTCAATAGGCCAGCATCTCCAACTGCATCTAGTGGAAACCAATTCAGATAAATCAAAAATTGAAAGAGCATCTTTTAGCTCCTTGCTCAATTCAACTAAACCTTAACCCCAACCTAGATTGTCCGCCATCTAAAACTTTTCTCTCTGTTCCCTTCACTTATGGGTGACATCCACAGAATTTTCTTGCAGCTACAACAAATCAAGTCATTTATGAACAGCTCAGTTGCTCGACTTGATAACAAGTTGCAAGCTCATTTGTGTGTGTAGACGAGCAATTCAAGTAAAATTTGACACTCATTTCACAGACAAACCAAACTTGAGTGAAGCTCCATTCATCTCGTTTAAACTCATGAACAGCTTGTTTTAACTCGATTGTTAATAGTAGTAATTTTATGCATTATATTTAATTTTAAAAAGAATAATAACAATTTGAAAATTCTTAGTTCTTGCTTTAATCAAAATTACTATTCTAAGAATATAGAAATAAGTTGGATGCCTATATCAATAATTCTTAAATAGCTTTACCTGCAATCTAAAATTTAAAAAAAAAAAATGACCCATTTCGGCTGGTAAACAATATGCTTAACATGGATTTCCTCATATAAAGAAGAATCCAAGCTCAAGCCTAAGTTTTAGCTCGACTTGGCATTTCTGGAGCTCCATGATTCTACTAGATAGAACTATGATAAAGAAATTAAACACAGCCTTTTAAAATTTTTCAGCAATCATACAACAAAATAAGAAAATATAAGCTGCATAAAGAAGCTTGAATACCTGATCTATATTATTTGCTACGACAGTGTTACCCAAAGCAGCATAGAATGCAAGCTTGATTCTTTCATCCTGAACTCTTACTAGATCAAAAAGACGTGAAACTCCTTCTGGAGTGCTTACTTTATCTTTTAACTTTGATAAGAGATGAACTTGCTTCTCCTGCATTAGGGAAATGGCAAAAATCAACTGAAAAGTATCTAAAGCACAGAGTACATGTAACATGACTAATAAACTTTAACACATTTCCCAAAAAGTTGTAGATCCTGAATATAACCACCCTCTTCCTTCTCTGAAATTTTGAGGTACTGATGAAAACATGCAAACCATTTCCAGAACTACTTTCTTATCATCGCAAATACTTAGTTGCGGAAAACAAAATGACAAAACTTAGAACATATGTTGCACAAACTAGGCATTTCCAATAGATGCTTCATTGTACACAGTATTTGGACAAAATAATTACTATTATTCACAAAACATTCCAGAAGTCAGTCAGCCACCAAATAGCTTCAAATTGCCAGGAGTACCAAAACTCTGACTGAGACAACATTTAGTAAGATATCAAAGTTGTACAGCACAAACATACCCAATTTAACAATCAACTTTCTAACCCTAAGTTTTCTTTTCATGATCACAGCAATATATTGGCTGCCCAGTCAACTACATACTATGCCAGCAAGTCCATACATATTCTTAAAACGATTGAAGTACTGTCAAGAATATGCAGTTAATACCAATATCATGAAAGTTGCAATCCCAAGATTCTCCCTTCGTAGCAGCTCAACACATGCTTGGGCTGCAGCATTTGTCTCTACGACAATATAATCAAGTCCTGGACAGGCCGTTGATATGGCAACATCATATTTTGCTGTAATGACAAAATTTAACACAAATGTGAACAAATTGTATAAAGAAACAAAAATGGAGAGAAATCAATAATTTCATTGATAGTAGAAAACCCTATATATACAGCCCTATTAACATTAAATAGGAAACAAATATATGAAGAATAGGAAACAATCCAAACTAGGAAATAAATCTCTACCTAACCCTAATTACATAAAACAAGCTAATTAATATTATACAAATATCTCACAACACTCCCCATCAAGTTGAAGCATAAATATCAATCATGACCAACTTGTTACATATGTAAAAAACAAAGAGCTCCAAAACCTACAGCACAAAAAGCCTCACACCATACCAATGTAGACCCAATTAGGTAAGAGAATATGTCATACAAACCGAGGAGAGTCAAGCGAGATATATGGACAACAAATGTCACTCAATAAGAGTGACCCAAGAAATTATAAAATCTACTCTCTAGGGCAGAAAAACAAAATGGATCACTCATAGTGACCCAACTATAACAAAGAGATACTCACTTAGGCATAGCTCTCATATTGATTTCTAGGTAGAGTTTCACTAGAACCCATGCTCTCATACCCATGTAAAGAAACAAGAATAGAGATAAATCGATAATTTCATTGATAACAAAAACCCTATATATACAACCCTATGAACATAAAATAGGAAACAAATATATGAAGGATAGGAAACAATACAAACTAGGAAATTAATCTCTACCTACCCCTAATTACATAAATCAAGCTAATTAATATTATACAAATATCTCATAATATCTCACAAGTACAACCTAAAAGTAAAGTTCAGGTATCTTCCGCATCAAAGAGAAAAATAATCCTAAAAAATATACTTGTGATGCACTTTTCTAAATAAAATTTAATATCAGGACAGTTGTGTGAAAAGGCAAGATGCTAAGAATGAGTGCTTGTTAATCATAGTTGAGGACACTCACCATCAATAGCACCTAAATCTCCCATACGACCATATATTCCCTCTATTTTATTAGATTCCTTAGCCTGCAAAATTGCTCTCATAACTGAACCCTGACTCCTCTCAGAATCAACAGTTGATCTAAGTTCTGCAACCTTCTGTCTTGCAGCTTGTTCTAGTGGAATCAATGCTTCTTGTTCTTTGATGCATTCCTGAAAACATACAAGCGTTCTCACTAATCACTAAGTCCTAATATGGAAAAATATTACACAAATAATACAAAGTTCAAATAGAGATAAACAATTACGAACTTGTTCCACTTTACGAGATTCCGATGCTTCATGCTTGTGCTTTTGCATATCAGATCGTAATTTTGCAATGCTTGCAGTTTTGTTTTCAATTCTTTCCAATATATTATCCATCTGTTTACGTGCATCTTCAAAAGCTGAACGACTAGCTTCATGCTGAGACAACCAACAAGCCCAAAAAACCAAATATGAGATTCTTTACGAAAGATTTGGATATATTGTCACTAAACAGCAGAAAATAAAGTATAAAATTGTAATAATTGATATAGTACTATTTCTGCCATTTGTTTGACCTGATAGGAACAAAGTTCCTATCTAAATATATGTTAACACTTGACACACGTTAACTTCATGCAACAATTAGAAGAAATGGAGGTCCATTCAGCATGTTAAACTACAATAGATCCAGTACCCATGTTGAATTATCCCGATAAATGATGAAAATCGAAAAATATCCCAATTATATCATTTACATATTCGAATAAAAGAAAATCTACTACCTTCTCCATCAAGAGATTGCTTTCAGTATATGCAACTTCAAGCTTTCCCTTATGATCAATGACCTGTCGTTCCCATGGTTCTAATTCAGCACGAACCTTTACAAGCTCAGAGCGATATCCTTCAATTTCAACTGTTTGTCAACCAATCTTTAGGATTATTTTCACTAAAAAAATCCTACAAATGATACAGAAAGTAAAAGCTAATTATAAAGAAAATCTATTCTAAGCTACTTATATTTCACAGCTCACATGCATGAAGAACAGAATGAGAGACTTCACACCAAAATAAAATTTACAAACATTTAAAAAATAAAGACTAAAAAAAACGTGTATGACAAACTTACACTGAAAAAAAAAAGTTCTCTCACCCTCAGTTTCTTTTCCATATTCAGTTGACCTACTGACCGAGAATATCCAAGCTTTTGCATGATTGTAGTTTTAACCAATTCTTTTAAATTTTATCAATCCCTGCTTAACCTTTCACTTTCAGTATCATTTTTTAGCCAATTAACAGAAAAAAAGTTAAGTGCTAAAACAAAATCCAATACTTTGAATGTATTTTGAACTTTGGATCAAAGATATCAGTTCTTTAGCAATTTATTCAAACTAAAATGGCACTATAATAGTGAATACATATTTATTAAGTCAATAAGTGACAACATTCTGAGAGTTATAAGTATATATCATAACATTCAAAAACAAAAAGGCTCAAATTTAAAAGGTAAATGACTGGATTTTTCTTTTACTTAGGTTCTTTTTCAAGATTTAAAGCCACGCTCGTTTAGACATAATATCTATTCAATAACTAGTTTACAGCCAATAAAGAATTTTATGAAATGTCATATTTAACTGCAAGACAAATTAATTCCAATTCCATTCGAAAACTTCAAACTTCAAGCACCAAAAAAACTAGTAATAGCAACCCCAAACTGACACCCAAAACCCCATGCTTCTAGATATCAAACCTTCTTTGTTAAGTGTCCATTCATTTCACCAATACACAATTGCATGACACAACACAAGCTCAAAAAGTAAGGGAATTTTTTCTTCTGTGAGACAGAGTGTATAGTCAACAACAATCTACAAAATGTAAATACTCAACAAAAGTAATAATATGCCAGATTGAACTATTTTAGCTTCCATGAGCAGGTTACATGGAACATTGAGCACTATGAAAAGCAAATTCAGAAAAAGAAAAAGAATACAAAGACCATTGGGTTTGCATACAACTAAAAGGAAAAGACAGAACCTTTAGACTTCTCTTCGATGTCCTCTAATACTGTCTCCTCATCCAATAAGAGTTGCTGGAGTTTTGGAATGTCATTCTCAAGCTTTGGAATCAAATATGTTGAGTCCTCACACTCCTTTGTTAAGTCATCAATCTTTGATGAGTCCTGCAAAGCAAGAAAACCATGAAACAAATGCACATTTGCCATGACTAAAAACAATCTTTCACCTACTTTCTCAAGTCTGTCTTCAAGTTTTTTGATCTTTTGCTTTTTGTGCTTCAAATCCTCTCGGTATTTAACATCCTGCCTTTCAAACTCCTTAAACTCCTCTTTACAATTTTTGAGATTATTGTCAAGTTCCTAAACTCCAGAAACAAAAAATAATAATAGCTCAGCAATAAATCAAGACTAAAAATATTATAAGTATAACAATGCAAAGATGGAAAGGAGGCTACAGTATAGATATTGGATAAAGATTATTGTACTACAGTTTTATATGCTTAAATGGAAGGGGGAGAAAAAAAAAGAAAAAGAAAAAAATCTAATATCATTGACAGGTATTGGATGCACAACCATGTGGTTATGAAAGCATCAAACACAGATATACAAACCTCCTGTCCTTTCATATACTTCTTGTGCACAGCCTCGAGCTCCTTCAATGTTTTATGACTTTCTTGAATCCTCACCCTAAATACAGTGACAAAGTGTTCAATATTTTTTCCAGATCTTCTAGAGATTAAATTAATGCAAATATAGTACTCGCCATAACCAAAATAACCTTTCAGCCTTTAAATTTTCTTCTAGGCTACACATAATTGTTTGCATTTCAACCATTTTTGCACTATTATCCTCATAAGCTAATTTTGTAGCTTTCTCTTGCCATTTTAAAAAGGATAACTCTTTCAGCATATAGGCCTCTGCTTCATTCTTCAAATCCTGATCCACAAAAGAACATCAATTAATTAAACATATATATGAAAATAATTTAATGTTGAACAAGAAGCACTAAAGCACACGAACCTCCAAGCTATCTCTGTCTTTCTCAGCTAACTTAACCATCTGCACAACTCCAGACCTTTTTTCATTAAGGGATTCCAGTCTATAAAACCAATGCCGAGCAGAGATAAAGTCAGGACATAGTTTCTATTAATTTGAATTGCTAGTGTTTACAGAATGTTGACTGTAAAAAAGATGAAGACAATTTTGGTCCTCCAGCAAATGATCTACCAAATATTTGCCAAAGGGTACTAAACACAATTCCATATCTGCTGCATCATCAAAAAATATGCGCATTTCGCATCCAAATCGTAATTGAAATAAGTTGAACATTTTTACCAACTTGAATTTAGCATTTCAAGAAACCACCTACTGAGGGTTCAACTAGTATTCCTGTGGTCTACTTGCTTTTCACTTATATTTTAAGGAAGAAAAAATAAAAAATACATTAAAAAAAGTTTGGTTAACTTGCTATGATTTCAGGGGTTTCTAGAAACAAACAAGAAATTAGAACTTTCAATTTCATTTCACTGTTTTTAAATTGGATCCCATGCCACAACATTATGACTACTCCTGTTAACACACAAACCTAGCTAACCAACTAACTTACCACCACCAACACCCCACTATTATTGCTGGAAACACAACCATTGCCATGGCCAATACAACAAACAATCACTGCTATACAGTCACTGTTTCCACCACCACACCTATCACTGACCAGCATAGCTATGAGTTTGGCCGTTACTACACTATCATCATTGCAGCAGCCACAATAGTATAGTAACCAACATCATGGCATCGCTATTTAACCTCTTCACCATCATAACAATTTTATTGATGATTATCATAATATTTTCGCCATGAATTTGGATTATGAAAGAAGAGAATAATTTTTAGAAACCACTCAATAGAAGAATGCATTATAATTTAAGAATAAAAAAAAACGCAGCACCCCATCTAAGATTATGAACCAGCTAACAGTACTCATCCTTCTTCATGGCACACACATACAGATAATCAATGATAAATAAATTCCTGTGCAGAAGTCAAATTCAAAATGTGGAATGACTGCATACGTAATTATTCTAGAATCTAAATTAACAAAAAGGCAATGCTCACTCTTTATATGATTCTTCAATCTTTTCTACATATTTGTTAGTCCCAACTATGTCTTCCAGATATTCAAGAAAACCTTCATCATGAGGTCCTTGGGCTTTGGGTTTCATCAATGAAATCTGCTCAACTTCACCCTGTAACCACAAGCAACCAAATCTCAGAAACCACCAAAACTAACTTCTTGAAATTAAAATGCTAGTTGCTAGAACAAACCTGAAGGATCAGAAAACGGTTATTGTCAAGATCAACCCCCTTCCTTTTCAGCATTTTGGTGACCTCAGTAAAATTACTTGCACCATTATTGACGTAATATTTAGAAGAATTATCTCGAAAAGCAACCCTTGTAATTACAAAATCACTTCCTGGGACAGCTTCATAGTTCCCATCATCCTAAATCATAAAGAACGCAGTTTGAAACTTTGATTAACTAAGTTTTGTTTGGGTTACAGAGACATAAAAGGCAAAACTTAGATAGTTATATCTCAACATTTTGGCAACAGGGAGAACCTAGAAAATAAAAAATAATACTTTTCCCACATGCATTTTCCTGCCCTGCTTTCCCAGAGATACATAGGATCAGGATGGTGAATCACTACTTAATAGAAACAAATACATAAGCATGGAGACAGTAGATAGATTAAGAGCTTAAAAATACCAGGTCAATTATCTCCTGAAAATGAACAGAAACTCCTGCACTATCCAGATTCTGGTGATTAGTGGAATTGTGGATGAGTTCAGACACCTTGTTAAGTCTCATCTGCATATTTCACATAACATAATTAGGCCCAAAAACTGAAACCAACAACATAATTATAAAATCTAACATATCTAATTTAGGAGAATCACTCTTTTTCATTATCTTCTGTCTAGATGTATGCATTTTTGGCAGCCAAGAGGAAATATGTATGTATAATTCTAAATTCGCCAATTAAAAATTTGCATGTTAAATAAGATAGAAATAAAGTTTAGAAAAAATACCTGCTTTGCCCGTTTTCCAAATACAAATAACATTGCATCGATTACATTGCTCTTGCCACTCCCATTCGAACCCACTACTGCAGAAAAATTCTGATGCCCAAAAAATAATAAAGAAACCAAAAAAAAGAAAAACTATTGAACAGTGCACAGCATGGTTCCTTAGAAAACAATGACAAAAGAACACGAAATTTTGATAATTCTCGGTTCAGAAAATACAGCAGAATTTGCACTTGAGTAACCTACGATAATAAATCATAAGAAACTAAAAGCAAACTCTACTTCAGGTCCTCCAACTTCTAAGCAGCCAATGCTAACCCTAGAAATCAAATCAAGAAGATAAAAAGAAATGGGCAAAAATAAAAGCCTAACCTTGTGGAAAGGACCAACTCGTTGTTCCCCAGCATAGGATTTAAAATTCCTCATAACCATTTCTTTGATGAAAAGCCTGGCGGCTCTTGAAGAACCAGCAGGTCTAACCGAGTCGAACTCGGTGGCCATGACCCAATCCCGAGCAAGCTCGGTATTTCTTTGGATTCACTTCAACTCACCCAGTTTTCTCTTCTCTCTTAGTCTGTTACCCAATTCGATTTCGATATTGAGAAATTATTTGAAATTTTGAAGAAAATGAGAAAATTTGGGTAAAGCCGTGGAAGAGAGTTGTTTGGCGGGAATCTAAAAAATTATTCATATTTATTTTGGGTTAATTACCATTTCTGTCCCTACTTTTTCCCCCAAAAAAGTTAATAGACGGCTGACGTGGAGTTTCTCTTCGCATCTATTGAAGCGAAAGATATGCTTAGCTGGACCTTTCAAAAAAAAAAAAAAATAACGGTAGACACACATAAGCTCCGTCCGGAAGTTTACGGCCGCCACGACAGTTCCGTCAAGCTTTCAGGCAGCCCTCTCCACCGTCCCGCCTCAGACCAATGTTTTAAGAGACGGTTCAGACATTGAACTGGGTTGTTAATTGGGTCACACTTGGATCGGTTCGGTCAAATCGATGCGAAACAGTACAAATTTAGAAAAAATACTGTTTATTACGTAATTTCACATAATATACTGATACAATACCTGAATTTTGAAAATTATACGATAAAGCCTATGTGATTTGACATAATACATTAATATCCCTCTAAAATTTAAAAATTATATTATTTATCTCCTAAAAATTTGACATATTGCCTAAGTACCCTTTTTTAGTATTTCCTGGAGCAAAAGAAAATATTATTTCTTAATAATATATTATGTCAAATTATAAATAATAAATAGTATAATTTTTAAATATAAAGATATAAATATATTATATCAAATTATTATGGATGAAAATTTACATATAATTTCTCAATATATATAATACAATGTATTTTTACTTTCTTTATATATATATATATATATATATATATATAATACACTATATTTTTAATTTCTCAATGTATATATTACGTCAAACGTCTTGATGCTATTCTCTATAAAATTTTTACTATCTTCTTCGGTACTTAGAAATTGATTGTTCCATAACTCATAACTCTAATCACTAGATAAATTTTAAATATTTTATTTCGGCCCAAATAATTATTGCATTGTAAAATTACAAAATTTATTCAAACCATGTTAAGCAAAAGATTTATAATTTGACAAAATTAAATCCCTAAAAATGATGATTAATAAACAATTTATACTATTTGAAAGGAGCTTGAATCACAAAACCCACCACACATTAAGAAGCAAAACACTGTTTCCTTAGATCTGTTCCGCCAACAGCATACATGGCATTAATAATAGAATACCTTAGAAAATATAAGACTTAAAAGTCCTGAAAATATTTATTTTTGCCACTTAGTTATCTGCTCTGATTTTTAATCCATTTAGCTATTTAAATTATTTTTCTGTCCATTTTACTATTTGTTTAATTTATAAAACTACATATATAATTATTTGTTGCTGACATAGTACCATTAATAAAGTTAAATATTTTTTCTTATTATATCAGTATTAAAAGCCTCCATGCATTGTTTTACGAATTAGTTAGATGTTAAAATGGATAAAAAAGAGTTCTTATAATTAAGTGAACCAAAAAATTAGTGTGGAAAACTAAATAGCAAAAATCCACATATTCATGAGTTAAGCCTAAATATAAGGACACTTGGGTCCTCCTTTGGTCTTCCAGTTGTTGTAGCAAGGGCACACTTCTTTATTACCATAATACCCCGGAGGAACGCACAGGCACTTACTGCAGCATTTCTGACAGAAGAACATGCATGGCTTGTGTCGTGGTATTGTGTCTTGCTGCACCTCCTCGAGCATTGTGATGGGCATTCTGGTCATTTCATAAAACAAAAATTAAGGATGTATGATTATGATTTACCGACCTTAATTCCCGCTTCCTATTAGAGCATCATTATCGGATTGCATGAAAAATTGCAAAAAATGATGTGATATTGTAATTAGGCTTGCATGGATGTGTTGAAAGTTTGCAATTTTGGTAACTTCCAAAAGACAAAAAAATGAGAGAAATAATTTAATTTGAATAAAAAATTTTTATGAATCTCACTAACATTATTTTTATAATAAATTTAAATAATATATTAAATAAAATAAGTTAAAATATTAAATGGATCTCACTAATTGAAATTAATTTGAATTACAATAATAAAATATATTTAAAAACGTAATTAAAATTTTATTTATGTGACAGTAAGACTCATAATTTACGATCACAATCCAATTATATGGATGGTTATACCCTTATTAAAAAAGATTTCAGTTTTCAAGATTTACTTTCTTGGCAAAGAAATGCTTAATTTCAAGGACAAATAACCTATTAAAAAATTATGAATTTTTGTGTATTTCTACAATTATATTTAATTTTATAAAAATTTTATATAAATTATCTAAATTTCCATTTTAATAATAAATTAAGTATCAGTGAGTTGGAATTGCACTCCGATTCTAACTGGCGTTAACATAATGCTAAAATAGACTGATATATAACATAAAATTATAAAAAAATTTATGTGTTAGTCCACATCAACATCAGTTAGGTTTAGAAACCGATTCCAAAATATCGAGACTATATTTATTATAAAAGTAAAAATTTATATAATTTCTATATAATTTTTGTAAAACTTGATATAATAGTAAAAATGAATACTTATTTGCCCTTTCAGAAATGTAAATGGCCAATTGACCGCTGTCAAAGCCAGTTTGTCTTTATCATTGTCTACATTTTTAAAGGGCAGCAGTGGAATTTAAGTGACCATTTTCTTTGTAGAAAGAATAAGTGAAATTGCATTTGTTGGGATAAATGCAAAAATAGTATTAAAATTTATCATTTTATTATAAATTGGTACTAAAATTTTAAATTATTACAGATTAATATTAAAATTTTTAAAAATATTATAATATGATATTCAAGTCAAAATTTCAGTCAAATAAAATAATATATCGGCATTGTGACATGATGCGTCAATCAATCAACGTCTCACATTATTTTTTTTACTATAATTTTGACTACAGTATTAAATTGTAACATTTCCATAAATTTTAATATTTCTAAAAAATTTAGTATCAATATGTAACAATCCAAAGTTTACCATTTGCGCATTTATCCTGCATTTCTTGCTTGTTTGGAACGAAAGAAAATGAAAGAAAAAGGCAAGATTAGAGATCTAGCAAGAAATTAATAATGTAGGTACTACTTTCGGTAGCTCTTAAGACTTCCTGGTCCATTTGCTTTAAAAAAAAAAAAGACTTCCTGGTCCATAACGCCTCTGCAATCATAAATCACATCATTAATATCTAAAAATTAAGCAAAAAAAACCAATTAATTGTTTCTCAAGAATTTCCTGCTACAAAAGAAAGAGGCAGAAAAAGAGCTTACTTGACTGTTATAATGGTGACCTCCGTGCCCATTAGATGCCATAACCTACGAAGCCAAAGAAAAGAGAAACACTGTTAAAGAAGAAATTTAATAACCATTTTGGGTTTTGATTTCTTCATCAATTTCTTTAAAAAAGAATTACAGAGAGGAGGATCTTACAAGGGTTTGGAGCATTGAAATGGCAATGAGGGCAAAGAGAAGAACAGCAACAAACGTAGCCATGGCCTTTGCTACTGATCAAACCCCTCTTCGAAGAAGAAAACAGAAATGCAAAAAGGAAATGGGAATGGTGAGGGAGTTGATTGAAAGAATAAGGTTGCAGATTAAAAATATTATTAGTACCAACATTTATTATTTTATTGTAAAATAGTACCGAAATTTTAATTTATTGCAATTTGATATCGATATTTTTATAAATATTACAATTTGATATTTAAATTAAAATTCAGTTAAATAAAATGATGTGTCAGTCTGTTGCCAAATCATATCAGCTGATTAAAATGTCATATCAATCCGTCGACATATTATGTCAATTTTTTTACTATAATTTCGACTTGAATATTAAATTTTAATATTTATAAAAATTTTGATATTATTTTATAATTAAGTGATAAATTTTTATACCGTAATATTTTTAACCCATAAGGTTGCATAGCAGAGAGTATAGAGAAATTATTCTGTTATCTTGTTTTATTTTAAATAATGTGAAGAGATTGTTGGCTGTCACCCATAGTATAGGTTACTTTTGTTCTTGCTTGAAATGAGTTGACACCTGTACTTTCTTTTTTTTCTTTTTTCCTTGAAATGAAGAGCATGAAACTTTGCCAAGGAATACTAGTGTCGTTGGTTGAACCGGATTCGATGAACAGGCTTCTGAATTATCTTAGGGACGTTTGGTTAATAGAATAATAAAAAACAAAAAGTGGGAATAAGAATCATTCGTGGAAATGAGAATCATTCGTTCCAATTCTCATCGATAATTATTGGTTAGCTGCCAAAAAAAAAAAAAAAAAAGAAAAGAAGGTAATTACTCGTTTTTCTCTATTTCTATAAAATGAATATTAATTACTCGTTTTTCTCTATTTCTATAAAATGAATATTTCATTCACGTTAAAATCAAGTCTAACTAAATATAAATTATAATCATTTTTAATATATTTTTAATTAATATTATAAAATATTATAAAAAATATATAATTTTAAAAATATTAATTTTTTAATAATAATAAAATTAAAAATGTAATTATTTTAAATAAATATATTTTATATAAAATTTAAATTCAAATAGAGAATCTCATCATATTTTATTTTGGAAAAAAATATATTATTTTATTGTTGATTTATAAATTACATTTTAAAATAAATATATTATATAAATATGATAATTTAACCTAACATATGTAAGTTAGAATTTTATTCTCATTCATTAATATATAAAAATGAACCAAATAATATGTTAAAATCAATTATTCTCATTTCCATTCAATTTTATTTTCATTCTCATTTCCATTTTCACATTTAAATCAAATGAGTTCTTATAAATAATTAGACAATTTGCATAAAAAAATCTTGAACTTTCACTTTTGTTTCAAAATAATTATATTCTTTATTTTTTAACTATTAAATATACATGCTTTCAATTTCATATTAAATATAATCTCGAAATGAATTTATTTTGGTCTGTCAATAACATGATACTCGAAAACCTATTTTTTTTATCCAATTATATAGATGGCTCTCATGCTAAAAGTATGTATATCTGTGTTGATCTAGTCTATACACAACTAATTTTGAGTATATATATTTATATATATTCAAATTTAGAGTCATTTAATATCTACTATCTAGTTATGCACATATTTGTATAACTTTTTAATTATTGTCGCACTATTTAAAAAAAACTGTCGTGATAATTTAAAATAATAAATATCGCATATAAATATTAATATATATCATTAGTGCCAAATTAAAAGAAAGTTAAGTTCAGCGTGTCATATAACTGTTATTCTAAATTAAATTTCTTCTACTACTATATTTGATATAAAATTAAAAGTATATATATTTAAAAGTTAAAAATTAAAGAATATAATTATTTTGATAGAAAAGTAAAAATTTATGATTTTTTATGTTATTTGCCCTAAAGAATTCAATATTTTGTTCTCCTCTATTTTCCTATTCCTTTAAATCTCTCTTGAGTTCTACACTTAAATTTTAAAATTTGTTTCCATAATTTTAAAATTTTAAAGTTTTTTTGAAGTTGTTTCTAAATTATTTTTAATATTTTATTCTTTCCTAATTCATACATATTCACTAAATAATCAATGGAGATAACATTGCTTATTAAGGCCCTATTAGTTTAGTTGTTGAACATAATTGGTAACTAATAGTTGAAAGCTTGTGATTAAGTAGCAGTTCGGTATTTTATTATTTGATAAAAGTACTTCAATTATTGATGTTATGATATAAAATTACTAAAAAATACATTATTTAGTTAATTTAAGATATACATTGTTTTATAATATATAATAAATAAAAATTATAATATATTAATTATTTAATATAATTATTTATTTTAATAAATTAAAAATTACTGTAACACTAATAATAATAAATAATAACGAATAAAACATTTTCAAAAAAGCATATTATACGAAAGTAACTAGATAAAAAATAAATTTAAATTATGTTACTTTTTATATATAAGGATAACTTAGAATAAAGTAATTTAGTATTTATATTAAAAAATTAAAAAATTAAAAATTATTTAATTAGCAGTTGTTTTAGGACTTTGAATGGATATTAACTGCTATATAAGTTTTCCAAATATTATATATTTCATCGGTCCGGAAATGATGAATTCATTTTCCATTTTCCATCGTTTGAAATTATAAGCTTCTTTCCTTTTTTTAAAGTATAATTATTTTGTTCAATTATTAATATATCCTTATTTATATATACTCTTATTGAATATACTTAAATGTCTATTTATTTTTTTTCAACTATTGCTTTAAATAACTCTTCAAATTGATTGACATCTATATGAATATTAATTCAAGTCTTGCATTAAAAAGATCAAATATTTTTTTCAAGATAATAATGAATGAAGGGCATTTATATAAAACATCAAGTAAAAATTATTAATTTAACTAAAATAACTAATTTTCTTAATATGCGCTGGAACTAAACCTATCTTTTCTATACGAAGAGAGTATTAGTTATTGGATAAAAAAAACTATCAATTACCCTAAGCAGCTGAATCAAACACGCTAAAAAAATTCGAGTAAAGGAAAGAAAAAATTAAAACATTATTAAGTCCCTATATAAATATCCATTCTTGTAAATTATCAAAAATCATTATTTTAGTAATTTTGATCAATTTATGCAATATATAACAAATTTAAACATGAAGTTTTAATTTTTGTTGTCATGAGATCTATTATTATTGTTGTTGTTTACTTGTTGGGTATTTGGTAGTGATGGCGGTGGCGATGTTTTTTTTTCATTTAAAAAAATTCAGAAAGTACATAAATATAACAATAAGAAACTAAACATATACAGAACGTGTGTGCGTTTTTTTTAAATATATACATAATGTTTTTTTAAAAATATATGTAATTAATGTATGATTTATAAGTGTAAAATGTGATAATTTAAAAGACGTTTTATGATTTAATCCATGTCAAATTAATTGTATATAAACTATTTAATGGTGAAATTAAAATACATTTGTTTACATAATAATTAATTGGATCATTTCAAATAAATGTAAATAACATGAAATATATTTGTTTACACCAGATTTTTGTAGATCTATTGATTTGAGGCTTTGGCCTATTAAAGTCCAAGGCCCATAAAAATTTTTGAAACTCATATCCATGAAATAAAGGTGTCAAATACTTGTAAAGAAAGCAATAAAAATATAATCCCTACAAATGATGAGCACTACATATTCAGTTGAGGCAAAATAGCAGATGATAGAGAAAACTATAGAAATAACGGCTATATACTAAGATAGTTAGAGAAAGTAAAGGAGTGGGAATCATGGACAAACACTTATTTGGACCTGAAGATATAAAAAGGGAGATTATCTACAGAGCAAGGGACACAACTCAATCACTGAACATACAGACAAAATCAACTCAAAATTCAGCAAATTTCAATTATTATCAGTTTCATTTCCATTTCAACTTCAGTCGTTTTTAGCTTTAAGCCAATTCATTGTAGCTCAATATTTTTCAATTTCATCAATAAAACTATTTTCTTCAGCATTTGTTTCATTCCAAAATTTGTTCTCTCTAAGTATTTATTGTTCATTAGCTCAAATTTTATTAATGTCATCACTATTTACTCAAATTTTTCATTTTTTAGTAATCAAATTTAGGTGTACTGTAAAGAAAATTTAGGGATCTACAATCAATTGATTAAAAGTCAATGTGCAATCTTTACATTCAGTTTGGAGACATTTTAGTTTCTTGGAAAGACTAAGGAGTCTCAAGACTCAAGATTTATTGTTCCAACAGGAGAGTAGGAAAGAAGAGTTCCACACATGGTGAAACAAATTGAAAATTTGACAATTCCTCAACATGCTGAAGAGGAAGAAAGAATTAAGAGTCCATTAGGATATGTATTAGGTAACAATCCACATAACAACATTTCTAACTTCTTTGATGTGTTCAGATATTTGTACGAAGAAATAATTCAAGGGTTTGAAGCTAGTGTAACCAAACATCTAAGTCAAATAACTGAATATGCAAAGAAACAAACTAGAGCCACCATTAAAAAGATGTCTCAATCCACCTCCCAAATTGGTGGTTGGAGTCGTGGGAGAACCCAAGCAAAAGGTGGTTTCACTCAAACAGGACCTTATACCTAGACAACCATATAATGAACTCGGGGGGTAATACTCTGGGATCAATAACCGTGAAACAGGTGACTTTCACTGCACATAATTTTATAATGAGGTAAGGTACACTCCTCACCTTAGAGAAGAAAGAATTATAGTCCTGGAACAGAAGGTCGCATCGATGCTACTAACCCTGGCAATCAACCTGAAGTCTTTGGGGAATTACTATCCCTCATGGAAGGCTCAGGAGGCAGCTTATATATGACTTATGAATCAGGTATAAATAGGGAATAACAACCTCTTTTACCTTTGATATAGGTATATGCATCAACACTAACACTAGTACCAGTACAAGTGGATATAAAGGCAGAAAATGAGGTCATGGTGATTTATGAGTATCTTTTTTCCCCTGTGGCATCAGTGAATACAACAACTTTTGATCTTAGATCTTTTTCGGATTTTAAGAAAGAAAAAGAGGTTGAAAGGTTAGTACCTAGTCCAAAGATTAAAAAGATTTGGGTTCCTAAAGAGCTTTTGATGCAGGATAACTCAAAAGTTCACAGAGAAATAGATCAGGCTTATATGAGGCCGATTTCTGAAGAAAAACTCTCTAGGGGCAAACACTCACTAGGGCATAGGAGAATGGATCAGCCTTTCAAAAGGGCAATTATTAAAGAAAAACTACTAGAGAGTTGGACTCACCAACATATTAGAGGGGAGAAGGCCATTTCAAACTCAAGTTTTAGAAGGCAGCAAGTATTTGACAAGTACCAATGTTCCAGGAGACATTCAACCATGAAAGTATATGAGAAAAGGCTAGTCTATGAAAGAAATGAGCAGAGGAGTAAATACTCTCTAAGGCATAAAGAAAGGAATCAAGCCCACCTAAGGCTGATTTCTGGAAAAAATATTTCAGGAGCACTTTCTCACCAAGGAGAAATAGAGCTATTCCATTTCTAAGGTCCAGATGGCAAGAAGTACTCAGAGAGCGCTAAAGCTCTAAGAGGGATTCAACCCGTGAAGAAAGGTTATTCACTAAGAGAATACTTTTGATGCCACATTCAGTACCAGTAAGTTAAGAATGGCACCGGGTTCAATACAAGAAATTCCATCAGAAACTAACGAGGTCCCAAAAGAAGAAGCTACAGAGGCAGAGAGAGCCGAAAAAAGAGAAAAGGTTCCCACTGGGGATAAGTTAGCACTAGAGGAAGTGGACCAACCAAAGAAGATGATTAAGAGAACCAAATCTACAAAAGATTCAAAATTAGCGGGGAGCTTTAATAGGCTAAAGTTGAAGCTAAAAATCATTTGAGTAGGTGATGTTCTCATAACTTTTCAATGTAATATTGCATCACTTACCTTTCTAGGTATATTTAAATAAAAAAAAGAGAATAACATTAAGATAAAAGAAGCAAAGAATGGGTCAACTCAAATGGCCCCCCTAGTTACTCTCTAGGGACTAAAAAGAAAGGTGATGAGTTAAATAAGTTTTGTATTTGTTAGTAGACCTAAGAGCACTGTATAAATTTATAAAATATTCATCTTATTTTGTACCTATGCAAAAGTAGGCCCTAGGGCCACCCTTCTTTTGTCCTAATTCATATATATCTTATAAGAATCTAATCACACAGCATACCCAGAGGTTGGCCTAGTGCTACCTTGATCACTAATGCAAATGCATCTGTGCAGTTGTTCAGTGAATCCACTAGTTCAATTATTCATCATCAAGCAATAATATTAATAGGTTGGCTCATTTGCCACCTTTTCTTCAATGCGAATGCATGGTTGTGGTAAATCTATGCAGTTGTTGAGTGAATCCACTTGTACACAATCAATCAATATTAATAGGTTAGTTCAAATTCCACCTTTTCAATGCAAATGTATGGTTGTGGTGTCTTTGTGTGCAAGTGTTCTGTGTTTTCATCATCATATCAAACACAAAGTGTTTTACATAAAAGGTTCACTCCTCTTGAGCCACAATCACAATCATACTCGAAGGAGCAAACCAGCCTCAGGGTAAACAAAGTGCATCATTGGCATTACCTGGATGATGAAGATGTCATCGATGTCCTTAAACCGAAAGGAAGTCCCTACAAAAATTTCCAAAATTACAGATATTTGATTCAACCCCTCATGTCCAAAGATGTGGTTGATGCCTAAATACTCACCAGCTACAAATAAGGGCCAGTAAATTTGAAGTCACCCATAAGCTGAATTATCCATTGTGATTCAAACCAAAATTATTCATTTTCATCATTCACTTCCCAACAGAGTCAAAATCTACGAATTTTAGGCTATGGTGGATTTGTTTCAACATAGAGACTAAGTAAGCAACAAGAAAAATCCATGGAGACAACTATATTCTCTAGGCTGACATCGATTCCTTAGAACTAAAACTTGTGTTTTTATCACACAAATCCGAAATCTACAAATTTTATGCTATGACATAGTCATTTTTACCTAAAGACTAAGTACACATAAGTAAAAATTTAACGAAGTCACTATACTTCCTAAGCTAAAATAAGTTCTTAAGACAAAAAATCCAACACATACACAGTCTCAAGGAGCTTTTCACTAACCTATTACACCACAAACTCAGGGGTGTTGAGTTTCAATAATTTACCTTTGGGTTTTCTTTTGTACATTTGAGGGAATAAATTTCCAGTAGTAAGATTTATAATAGGGAAAAATTATTTACTGCAAAAAGATACCATAAACTTTATTTCAAAAGTTTACCCAATAATTTGTTGACACTATTTTTAGTTCTCAAAGCTATAAAATTTCAAAAGAATCAAAGAAAGGAAAAAATTATCTATTAGTGGCAGATGCGTTTGTCAAGATTTGGTCTTCATATTCCTTGGATTTTTGGAAATTGTACCGTGCGATTTGGGTGTTGGGTGAATTTTTGTAGTTTTTTATAGAATTTTTGGTTAAAAATGAAAGGTGAAGAAGTTAAAAAAAAGTGTTTTGGCCGAAAATTGGAGAATAATATGATGGGCTTTGTGGGTTTTGGGTTATGGAGGAAGAAGCAGGAAATAAAGAGCCTTTGCCAAAAGGTTAGGTTGGGAAAATGAGTTTTCTCGAATTTTTTTGGTTGGAAGGTTTAAAAATAGTAGGTTGACTAGATGAGTTTTGTGGGAAAAATGAAGAGGTTGAAAAATATGCTTATTTTTTAAGAGATTAAATTATTGGTTTTTGGGAGAGATAAAGATAAATGTTTAAATTTGAAATTAATTCTCTTGGAAATTAAGTCATTGACTGTATTTTTTATTTTTACAGCCTTTGGAACTCCAAATCTAAAGGGAAGAAGGCTAGAGAATTTAAACAATTTATATTCATACAGTGATGGCCTATGGCCACAACTGTATGCAGGAAGTAATTGTTTACACAAGATTTTGATAGATATATTGGGTTGAGGCCTAAACCTATTAAAATCCGAGGCTCATAAAATTTTTTAAAACTCATGTCTATTAAATAAAAATGTCAAATAATTGAGAAGAAAGCAATAAAAATATTATTCCTATAAATGAGGAGCACTACAGATTTAGTTGAGATAAAATAGTAGATGATGAAGAAAAGTATAGAAATAACGCCTATATATTGAGACAGTTATAAAAAATGCAGGAGTGGGAGTCATGGGTAGACAATTATTTGGACCTAAAGCTATAAAAAGAAAGATTATCTACAAAGCAAGGGATACATCTTAATCACTAAACACACAGACAAAATCAACTCAAATCTCAACAAATTTCAATTAGCATTAGTTTCATTTCCATTTCAACTTTAGTTGTTTTTAGCTTTAAACCAATTCATTGTAGCTCAACATTTTTCAATTTATCAGTAAAGTTATTTTCTTTAGTATTTACTTTTATTCTAAAATTTGTTCTCTCTAAATATGTATTGCTCACTATCTCAAATTTTATTACTGTCAACATTATTTACTCAAATTTTCCATTATTTAGCAATCAAATTTAGTTATTTATTAAGGAAATATGGAGATATACAGTCAATTGATTAAAAGTCAATATACAATCTTTATATTTAGTTTTGAAACATTTTAATTTCCTGACACACTCACATTCTTTTTATTTTTTGCAACGAACAATATCATAAATATTATTTTAAATAATTTTTTAAAGGACACATAATATTAACATAACAATTCATAAATTTAATTATTTACCTTATATATATATATATATAAATTAATATGGAAGGTGTGCATTAAGACCATCCCAATAATCTTTCTATTTCTCTTACAACAATTTTATGTCTTCCAATAGTTTGTTTATATTTTTTCTTATTTATTTTTAAAATTTACTTTTTCTCTACTCAAATTTAAAAGTCGCAATAAGCTCCTTAACAATATTTATTATTTCTTTTTTTTATTTTTTTTCTTTTTTTTATCTCTTACACTCTCTCTTTATATTTTAGATAATTTTATTTTAAAAAAATAAAATAAAAAGTAAAATAAAAAGTATTGTTAGAATACATAATTTTTAAAATAAATTCAAATAAAAAATAATATTTTTATAATATAATAAAAAATAAAGTAGGGATCATTATCTGCTCTAAAAGAAGAAGAAGATAGTGAGTCAGTTAAGTAGCTGTAGATAAGTCAAAGAAAAGTGAAATATCTAATCAAATCAATTTAATGATTTAAACCCGAAAACTAAAAAATGAAAAGTCCCATTGGCCATTGTTGCATGTGCTTCCACTGACCATAGCACGTGACCTAAAGTTGTACGCTCTTTGACAAAAGTGCGCACCCAGTGCCGTAACAAAGAGTTTGAAATTATTATTAAGTATTTTAAAAGTATATTTGATTTTTTTTTAATTTAATTATTTTTTCTTAATTTTTTTACAAACTGTTTTTACAAATCAGTTTTTAAAAATATATTTATTTATTTTTATAAAAAAACAGTTTTTAAATTTTAAAAAAATTAAAAATATAAATATTTTTCAAAAATTATTTTTTTAAATAGAACGTCAAATGATAAGAAAGCTGTTAGAATG